>MNCI01034697.1:1279978-1290901 GCA_015680685.1 Gnetum montanum
CCGATTCCTTGACTAGCCGTACACATCCGTAGATGCTCGTAGTCAAGCCGTACTCACACCGTGCTACGAAAGTAATAAATAACATTAAATAAATAAAAAATAAATAAACTAAGTGAATGATGCAATGATGAAGTAATCTCGATCTTTATTGCCGGTCATGTGCGTGTCCAAGTACGGCACACTCGAATAAATACACCGTACAATTACATTCACCACANTATGCAAAACTAGTCTAGATGGGAAGACAACGAACTGTGACCTAAGGCTAACTATCTAGGTGCCACAACTAGTCCATCTGCGAAGTTCGACTGGATCGCACGTGCGACGCTCGTTTCGTATGGTTGAGTGTAGGGGTACCTCGCCACTCATCAAACATTAAAATGCTATATCAAGTAGGTAGCCATAGCACAAGAAAGAAACACATATAACTCATCTTCAAGAGCTTCTCATATGCACAACCTACAAATGTGCTCTTCTTGAGGGAGTTAAATCTATCTTTCACTTTCAATTCTAAGATTATGAGAACTTAAGTAAAGCTTGATGATAGCATTTTGATACTTGATGAGACTAGCAACTAAGAGATAGTGAACTTCTACATCTAGTTTATTAGATCTAATGTGATATAAATAAAATTTTTGCTTGCCTTCCACATTAGTCTATATCTATCTTAAAACCTTTTGCTTGACTAGTTGGTGAATATGCTTAGGATTTTGCTACATGTCCTTCCAAGAGACATTTCATTTTCTTAACTATTGCCTGCCTTGAAAATACCAACCATGGTCTCAGAAAACCTCAAGAATTGCTATAGAGAATTTGTCTTACATTGGGATATGTAAGTTATGAGTGTATGTAATGAGTTGACACAAGGCTTTTACTTCTAAAGGTAATAAATCACATTCACATAATAACATTGAGTAAGGTATTTGCATCTTCACCTTGAACTCATCAAGAAGAAATTTTTTTTCACTCTTTTAATATGTTTCAAAATTTTAGCACCGAGTCTAGGTCCCCAAACAACACATCTTTATAATACAGTAGGATAGATGATAGTCTGAAAAATTTATTTTCTGACCTTCTAAGTCCAAAGGCATAAATTCTTGCACTCATTTTTGAAAGTATGTAGAACCTTAAAATATCCTGGTATTTTTTCTTTGATGCAGTTTCCCTACATGTAATTATTTATATAAATGAGATCTAAATATTTAAAGGAATATACTATTTTCACATTGGTAGCTCCAAAATGGAAGTTATAATAGTTATTTCTTATACCCTAGATCATCAACTTGGTTTTATTTACATTCACTTGAAGACCAAGTGAATGACAATAATTTTCTAAGATTTGCAACATATTTTGCATACCTTATGCAATAGTAGAAGCCAAGGTAGTATCATTTGCATATAAAAGAAGATATACTACTTGAGATCCAATTTTGATAACATGACTATCTTGCCTATTACACAACCATTCCTGAACTTCATCAATAAAAATACCAAAGAGAGTTGGAGAAAGTGGAAAACCTTGCTTAACTCTAGTTTTTTTTTTGGAATTCAAATTTTTTCTTTGAATTGCTATCTATAATTTCAATAATCACTTCCCCATATAATCATTGAGTTACTATAATCAAATATAAAGGGAAGCTAATTTTATGCAAGCACAACCATAATTTGATATGGATCATTGAATCATATGCTTTTGAAAAATCAATGAAACAAATATAAACTTTTTAGTTGACATTTTTGCAAACTCTATGTAGTGTCTAAGAGTAACTAAGTAATCAAGAGTAGAGTGATTTTATTTGAAACCTGCTTGACATCTTACCATGACTATGTTATCTTCAACTAAAGAACTGATTCTCTTTTCTAGCAAAGTGCCCAACAAGTTAGCAAAAATATTACTCACAACAATCATTTGATAATTATTCAAATTATTTTTATCCCCCTTTTTATATAACAATATAGCTTTATTGAATTTTCAAAGTTAATTTAATCCTTCTCCATTGTTGAATTTAATTTATGCCAAATATCTCTATGAATATAAAATCTTACCCACTTTAATAATTATGCATATAAAATATTTGAATCTATATCTTTGCTAAATGCTAGCTTTTTAATCCCCTCTATGAGGTCCTTACTATACACTGGTAGTAGAATTATCATCTTATCCCATAAATACCTTATTGTAAGCTGAGTGAACATCTTCAAAAGAAAAATTAAATGATAAAGAGGCTTTATAATGTAAACATTGCCAAAACTATCTAGGTTTCTTTTTAATAATGTAAGCAAAATAATCCTACTAGTCACTAATAAATTTCCTTCCCTTGGTACTCACCAAGCATTTATATGCCTTAACTAAACTTTGTCTATGATTATTATTTGCATTCTTAATATTTTGCTTAGCCTACTCTTGTATTCCTTGCAACAAATTTAATAAATCTAGGAACTACAAAAGCTACAGAACTAACATCTTCTCAAGTTTCAACAAAACCAAAAATATCAAAGCTATCAAAGAAGCTAATACTAGTAAAAAAATCATTATTTATAATTCTACTATTAATGTTAAGAAATCAACACCTTAAAGGGCCTATATAATTTTTGAATAAGCTTTGGAAGACTACTCATATGTAATGATTGTCATGTTGCTAACATTTAAGTATGCTACCGAATCCTTTTTTAGCTCTTTCTACATGTTCCTTTCAAGTAAGATCTTCATTTATCTAAATGCTTTTCCCATTCTCAGTTTACTTCATGTGGCTTTCATGTCTACAAACATGCACTCTATCTTCTACATCAAACTTAACAATTATATATCAAGGCTTTTAATGTTATTTACCTAGAATCCTAAAACATTTATGAATTTTTAAAGAAGTTATATGCATATCATCTAAAATTTTTTCAACTTTCTTAAATAAAGTTTCATCTATTTCACCCTTTGTCTCTATGATACCTATAAAATGCAATTTTTTTCTTGTCTTTTTTTTTTCATCTTGCTCTTTCAAATCCTTTGCGATTGCAAATTCTGTATTTATCTCTGTTGCTTCAAAATCATATTCATTTTTATTTTCTTTCACCTTGACTTCATGTTTTGATAATTTCAGCAAAATATTTTCTTTTTCCTTTGGAGAAACACTATTCTCCTTTTTTTGCTCAATTTTCTCTTTGAGGGTTAATATCCTTCGAAGAATTTCTTTATTTTGTTCATGGATTTCATCTACCAATGCCATTTTGCCAACTATATATTCCTATTCTGTAATTAGAATCTCTTTAAAGGAAATTGCATTCACAAATTTTGTTTGTGTACCCTATGATGATGTCATTATAAAATTTTCAAGTTTCTTTGGCAAATGACTCAATGCCTTTGGCAACAAATCTGTACTCATAAAATATCAATCAATCTAGCATGCCTCTAACTTCCCTTCCTACTATCTTAGATCAAATCAATGTTCAATGCTAAAATCCTCACTATGATGCCCCTTACTACTATAGTTAAAAATGTAAGTCCAATTACGAAAAAATTTGTTTTGTTGGAATCATCTCGATGGGTACTACACATTGAATATGGTTTTGGGATTTAAAGATTGAGTTGAATTTTTATGATTTTAGAAAAGTAAAATAACATATTTTTCTAAATTGACCTTTAAAAACTAACATATGGGCAACATGAAGACCTATAAGTTATTTAAGTTTGACTACAAATAATAGGCAAACTTGACAAATGAGGTAAGGATTATTAAGCTTGATTACCTAGCTTTAAGAAGAAGGTTAATAGGGTATGATATCTTGATGTTATCTAATGAGACTAAATTCCCTATCAACCCCTTGATAAGGTCTCTTACTTGCCAAGTAGAGGGGATCTTTGGGTACCTTAATTTCCTTATGTTCACTAATGGTTAAAATCTAGATAAGGTATGCAATGTCAAGTTGTTGGGGTTTAGGTACTTGGGGAAGTAAGATCCATAGCGAGAAAATGTCCTAGGAGATCCTAACTATGGCTTACTATCCTCATAGTAGAGATATAAAAATAACCATAGTTAATTAAGAATACTCTACATAAATAGAAGATAGGTAAAATTTGATTAACCTAATGTACCCTTATATTACTAGAGTTCTTTGTGGTTGATGTACTTTATTGATGTGTGATCGAGATTCTTCAAACTCTAATCATGCATATCTATGGAAATTACTAAGAGGAAATCTTTTTGGTTGCATGATTCACATTGAACATGATCTACATTCATGGTTCTTCTTGGATCAAGGCTTCATGGTTCATCATTAGATTATAGTTGGCCCTTGATTTTGATTAATCCTTGGGTCGTGCTTTGCTTTAATACTAATTATGACATCCTATGTTTAAATGTCATGAAAAATGTCAAATATTTATAACATTCAACATTGTGTGTAAATAACATGATAAGAAAAATATAAAAGAAATCAAAAAATGTTTTATTAATGTAGAAATAATGTATTTGGATAATGTTCTAAGGGTTCTTTAGGATTGTATTCCTTCAACAACTAGCCATTAGAGGTAATCCAACACTACCACTATGGTTAGGCCTATAACTAGCTAGAAGGGATGGCTAGTCACCATCTTGTTCTCCTTCACCTGACACCCTTTACTCATCATTATTGGCTCTACAACTCCATGCTAGCACAACCTCTAATTTCCATGTATAGATACCTTAGGTTAAACCCCCAAAGATTATCTTAAAAGACATGCTTGTTATTATAATGTGTTCTATCAAGTCTTATTACAATATGCCCTTTCAAGTCTTATTACATCATTATTTATGTAATGATACCATATTTGTTATGAAATGACATCATTTGGGAATGGGAATGTGATAGTTATGGATGTCGTACAAACTTCTAGCTTTCTTAGTTTTTAAAATTGACACCTATAGCAACTAGACTTGAGTACTTCATTGATCATATAAATTAAAGTTATAGTTTTCTCACTTCTCATTATGATAGTCAAGAAATGTAAGAAAATTCCTCCCATATATGGTTAATTTGCAAGTATCTTACAAACTTTGGATCTATTCCCATATCATAATTACAATCATGCATGCCCCAAATATACTAATCATTTTAATTTAAGCCATGTCCATGATCATAGGTATGGCTAATACATGAAATTTGATAGTGGTGGAGATATAAGTATGCACTTGGAAAATTCAAACTAAAGAAAAATCATATATAATAATCTTCTCAATCCTAGGTCTTTTTGATCAAACATGAGGATCTTGAGTACACTTGCCCAAAACCTTGAATTATAACATGCCTCATGTAATAGGAATTCATTTTCAAGGCAAAACTACTATTCATGACCAAGTTATACAGAGAAATGATGCTCTATATAGTAATGTGTAATTTCTAAGGTTCAAAAAATGGTGTGAGAGAATTTAGGATTCTAAGAAAAGGGAAAGGAAACATACATCACATAATCTTACATGATACTACAAGCTAAATCGCAAACTTTTATTTTGACTCTTATTTAAAGTAATAGTGAAGAAAATATTTTGACAAAGAACTAAGAATAAAATGAAGATGAAAGACTTACTATTTCTTAGGTAGTACTATAACACCTCTATTAATTATCTATAAAATTCTATAAATAACTAATAGATATGCTACAAAACCCCAAGGATTTAGATTTAACCTTGATTTACTAACTTAAAAAAGTAGCAAAGTATATAAAAATTATTAATTATAAGCATAAATATAGTAAAGCATTAAAGCGTAGCAAAATTTTATATTACTTGCATAGAGAATTAAATAAAATTTATTTAAATTAAATTAAATTTTTATGTAGATACAAAAAGGTAGATGATTGAAAACTCCATTAGTTATATCATAAAATGGTGTGTAAAATAACAATCCTAGTGATACTTGTTACGCCTCAATTGGACATTTAGAAATAAAGTTATTCATGTTTAAAGTTTGCCTAACTAAATAATAAATTACTAATATATAATAAATAATATTAATTTTCCCAAACATATAGCATATGTCAAAATAAAAAAATTTCCTTGCAATCTCATAGTCCTAATGCTATAGACAAAAAATTCATATTTGTTATACTTTTTTATTTATTCACAAAAATAGATACATTGCTCAAATATCCAAAAAGTGTACAAGGTTTCTATTTTACCAAAATATAAATTATACAAAAATTATTTTTCAAGTTCAAAAGGTCAATGTATAGAATTTAGGAGAAGTTAAAACTGCTCAAATAAGAAACGTTACTATATTTTCCTCTTCATTGAGCATAAAGGTTTAGGGCCAAAAGTATCAAAATATAGGCTAGGTAAAGGTTTCCAATATAATATTCAAAAAAATTTTGAGTCCAAAAATGCCACAAATTTTTCAAATATTCAAAAGAAATCCAAATATCAAAATGAAATCCAAAAATCCAAAGAATGTATATTTTATTCATGCATTTTCAAAGGCTAGGTCTTAGTTATCCTCACTACCAATAGGAACCATCAGATCTTGGAATGACCCTCACTACTATCAATAGATTATCCTTTACCTTATTTTAATGTCCAAAAATATCACTGATTTGTTCAGAAAAAATCTAAAGAATGTATATTTTAACTAGGCATCTTCGAAGACTAGGTCTTGGTTACACTCACTGTCAAAGAGACTCACCAATAGCTCTTGGAATAACGTCACTACTATCATCATATTATCCTTGTGACCCCAAATAAGTCACTCATGATCAAGTCTTAGTAATAGCCTCACTACTAACATCCTTAATAGCCAAGTCACAAGTATCATCAGAAGGATAGGTCTTGATTATGCCTCATCACAGATCCACTAGACTCAACAGTTGAGTGCCATGATCTTAGCTAAATCCATAGCCTCACATGAACTTACGAAACAAAATCTAGAGTAGGAAATCCATCCAACCCTTGTTGCCATGGGATGGATCTCACTAAAGAACACTCCACTACTACATGTAGATAAGACATCTAAAAAATTCACGGCTCCCACTACCAACTAAGCATAAATTATCACATAAATATTATTATTTTATTTCGAAAATCCAAAAGTTTTCCAAAATAGCAAAAATTTGTATTAGCCAAAATTCCATAAAATTCTTACAAATTCATGTTTATTATCATGATTTGATCCAAAATAATCACAAAATATTTGAGAAACAAGTTGGACAAAGTTTCTCCAATTCCAAAAATTCATCAAAAAGATAGAAAATGAGTTGGACAAGATTAAAATGTTTATTTCCATATAAAAAAAGCCCAAAATGATGAAAATTTAGCAAAATCTCAACATAATAATTAAAATCATGGAAAAGCAATTAAAATTAGACAGTCAAAAGAAAGTGCACAAAATCCATAACAAAATAGGGCAATTACATAAAAAGAAAAATAAAATAATCTTTCTTATGGAATTTACAACAAAATAAGGTAATTATATGAAAAGGAAAACAAAATAATCTTTCTTGCTTGCCAAGATGCCCAAAACCAACCTTTTATGCTACTTTGAACTATCATGCTAGAAACCCCTTTACAATCTAAACAAGTCATACTGAAGGCCATAATCTATTTATAGGTAGAAGAATCTCATGTAGCAAGACACCTAGGTTCGATATGTATGGAGAAACAAAAGAATCAGTTTGAAAACAGAAGAAACTAGGCTGAAAATGATTTAGAAAAAAAGAAATAAGAATGGTTTCTATCTCAAAAACTATTAACACAATGCAAACTAAATTGAGGTAGTAGAAAAAGAAAAATTACAGAAAGGTGATTAAGAAAAGTTATTATTATTCACATAATATCAATATGTTCTACACTATGCATCTAACTTTTAAGATATATGCTATGCTTAATATTTTCACTTGGACGTAAACATGCATAGCGTAAATGAATTTGATTTTTCTTTTTTTCTCTTTTTTTCCACATAAACAATTTTCATAAGTCAATCTCATTTTTCTCTCTTCATTAATACTCTTGCACTCAAACATGCACATTAAGATTCCAAATTAAACTATGTTTGAACTTATGGGATCCTTATCAAGTGTTGTACTAGATCGTATGCTAAAATCTCATCTAGGTGTGACTTTTCATAGTCACCTAGTTCAAATGCCAAAACTTTTATGGTATTTTAGCAAACTAGAAAGTGTGATATCTTGAGTATTGTAACTCTGATTCTAGTCAACCAAGGATTAAAACCTATGGTTTTGAATGTCCCAAGCATATTGGTAAGGTTAGATTTTAGATAAGACATCATCCTAAGGTATTTTCTTAACAAATCTAATTTATGAAATATTTAATTATAATTAAAAATGAACTTCAAATCCTAGTTTAATGATAAAAGGTAACAAGGGATATGACTTAGATAAATTTAGGGTTATAAATTATTCCATAAACATAGTATTATATAATCACATGTGCATAATAAAATAAAAAGATGCATAATTAAATGTGCATAGTAAGGAATAAATGTGCATAATAAAAGAATAACTAATAAATGTGCATAATAAAAGAATAACTAATAAAAGAATATACATAACTGAATGTGTAAAAGAATAAAATATGCATAGCAAAAATACTTGAAAGACATTATAACTAATAAAAGAAGAACTTCCAAGGATAATTATATTTCAAAATTTAATTATAAAATATTCAAAAGATCTATGATTGAGCTCAAATACTAGTGAAACAAAGGATAGAAAATTTTAACAAAATACCCTAACAAGCAAATTCCATTTACTTATGTAGGAAACTAACAACAACAACAACCTTAATAACAGTAATAATAATTAGCTAATCTATTGATATGCATCTAATAGCATTAAAGAATTAATCATATGCATTAAATTAAATAATTAAATTTACACAAAATTCTAGGTTGTGATAAGAGCCTTGGGTTCTAACCTAGGCAAACACTCCTTTCCTTTTCTATAGGAGTAACCTTTGTTCTTTCTATCATGTATTGAGCTTTGAAGTACACATCCTTCCATAATTGTTAGTTCATGTTAATGTCTTGCAAAGTCATTGTGAGAGTGTTCAAGTTTAGGTATTATGAAGTAAGATATAAAAGAGATAAATGAAAAATATGTCTTTTTTTAAGTTATAGACATATATATTGTGTGTGTGGTGTTAACATTTAATGTTAGTATCACTAATGAAGAGGATCATTAGTGACAGAACTTTCATAAAATTTCCTTCATAAAATCATGTAATTTTATATGTTTCTTAAGCTTATGTTCTAGTCTTTATTCTTAGCCAAGCTCTACGAGACTTCTTCTTAAACTTGGGTTCTTTTCTTTCATCTTTAAAAAGAAAAAGAATAAAAACATGTATACAATAAACATAATAATAGTATAAAAATAGTTACTTAAAGTTGGTTTTCTTTCTCTTTCTTGTGTATTTGTAGATTTAAGTACTTCCATCTTGTCATGGCATTGTTGATCTTCCTCATGTTTGTTGTAGGCAGTCAAGGACCTTGCTATCTTCTCCCAACTACATTAACCTCTCATCTTGGATGGTCCCCCAGATCATGTTATGATAAATCTTAACCAATCATTAATTAACTCATCTCAACCTACACCCTTTGAAGCCCTTATTTCTTTTTTCAACATTTCGAAGGAAGACTTCATTTCTCAATCTAACCTTGATTTTCTCAATCGAAAGAATGTTCTCACCAATGATTCATTAGTCAAACTTACCATCATTAATTACAAAAATGTTGAAAAGGCCTTATAGCTTGGGCTAAATCTCCCTAAAGAAATCAGAGCTTTAATCCTTGTCATACTTTAGAAGAATTCCATTATCTTCACTTGGGGGTAAAATAACATGATGAGATTAGAATCACTCATAGTTCAACATAATATCATCCTTGATGAGTGTTTTAAACTAGTTAAACAAAAGGTTAAGGAATGAAACTTGATTTAGCCCTTATCATTAAAGAAGAGATCACGAAGCTGTATAGTGCATGCTTCATATATCTCATCAACTACTCAAACTAGATTATTAATAAAATCATGATCCATAAAAAGAATGGTGGTATTAGAATTTGCACATACTTTCATGACCTAAATAAGGTAACACTCAAAGATGACTTCCCCTTGACAACATTAACTAATTTATATATACAATGATAAACATGCTTTATTGTGCTTCATGGATGGATTCTTTGGTTATAGACTAATCTAGAACAATATAGAACATTAACACTACATGAATTTTATGACCTTATGGAGAACATTATGAAAAGAAGGATCAAAGAATCATTACCTAGAGATATAGTGTTCATCTTGCTAAGTTGATTCTTGGGAGGATTAATACATGAATGAAAGCCTAAACTCTCCATATAGATGTATCTAGGCTCAAACCTAGGTCTTCAACTTGAGAAACAAGCACTTTACCATTACTTAAAATGATGGTTCCTTTATGGGAAACATTCTATTATACTAAAATCTCATTTGAACTAAAAAATGTTGGAGTGACCTATTAATGTGCAATGAATTATGTCTTTAGTGAAATGATTTTTAGGATGATAAATAATTACATTGATGACTTAACAATTAAGTTTAACATAGTCCTTGATCATCTCCTTGATCTTGATATAATTTGATGAGACACGACATGCATAGTGCCGTACGCGATATCGCGGCCACCGCGATATCGCATCCCATGCGATATCGCGTCTTTCCCTACGATATCGCGTACGCGATATCGCGGTCCGCCGTCATATCTATAAATAAGAGGCGACACTCCCTTCATTTCCCAATCCTAGCTAGAAGTAGCGAAGCTCTAGCAGTTTGATCCCTCCAGAGTTAGAATTTTTCCCATGTGCCCGCAGTAGGAGTCCTAGAGTGAACGACTCTTTATTCGAGCAACTTCGTAACCTGAACACAAGTTGTGTACGGCAATAAAGATGAACTTGATTGGATAAACCTTG
>MNCI01034697.1:1307224-1428762 GCA_015680685.1 Gnetum montanum
CAGGGTCAGTTAGTTTCCTGGGAAGGTGGCCTATCTTGATCCAGTCAGTTACGGTATGTGTTAGCATAACCGTATGCGTTACAATCCTTTGGACTGAAGGGTGCTCCGAAGTGTTAGACGATGGAGGCATGTACATGGCCTCAACTGCTTGTTGTTGCGAGAGTTTGTCTGGGCTTTTGGTTCTGAAGTAAGGTCTTCTCTTTTTACTGTTTTCAGAACCATCAGCAGGTTGGATATTTACAACTCTCGCAGCGTGACATTGCTGTAGTTGAGGAGGAAGTTCCCCTTGCATTGTTGGAGCATGAGGTGTTATGGGAACTACTTGAGGTGGAAGAGGTGCAGTTGGATTAGGAGGATGGTGTGGATATGGAGTGTCTCCTGGAGGAGAAGGAGTCCTTCTGAAGTACTCCCGAGCTTGGTAGTGACGGTTGGGGGTTGCGTGACCCATAGAGTCACTTGGAGAAATCGACTGCTGCACATAATATCCATAAGGATCAGGCTACCAGTAAGGGTACTGTTGTTTCAGCAATGGCATCCCCCATGAATGTGAGTATTGCCATTGCTGATATTGTCTGACGGGCTGAGGCGGAGTTCCACTTGGGTAATACGTTAGTGGTTGGTGGAACTGCATTGGGTTACCTTGTGGATATGGTAACCTTCAGGGTGTTTGCCGTTGATTAAGTTTTGGATTTAGTGCATACACCCCAGACTTCTGCAGATGTGAGATAATTGGGCAACATCCTTTAGGATGGTCATAGTAGTATACCTCACATCCACTATCATTGTCTGAATCAGAATTTACATCCTCATCGGAGATAGGAATTTTCCCCTTACCCTTGTTATGTGCAGAGCTTAAATCTCTCCACTTTTTCTTTCCTTTGTCACTACTTTGCTCAACCTTAGAATCTTCTACAATTTTCAAGACTGTTTCTATTTATGAGTCTAAGGAATCCCACATTTGATCTACCTTAGCCGATACCTCGGTTGTTAACTTTTGAATCGACAAGGTTTGTCAGTTCACCAACTCTTTGAGTGGTGACTCATCCTCCTCATCACAGAATTTTACTCCCTTCTTGCGAAGGGAGGGATCGTGGTTGTATTCTTCCGCACTTTCTCTCTTCCGTAGCTCACCCTCTTCTTGCGCTACTTGTTCCAACAAGCTTTCAACTTCATGGGCTCTTAGTTGGGAGAGTCTCCCTTGGGCGTAAGTCCCAAGAGTTCTTCTCGTTTCATTTCTTAGCCCATCCACGATGTGGTGAAGTTGATCCTGCTTAGTGTACCCATGGCCCGGGCAACAATGTAGCAGTGTATAGTAATGGGCCATGGCAGCATCCAAGGATTCATAAGCACCTTGTTTCGAGCCTTGGATCTGCTTACACAAGTTGGACACTCTGGAGTACGTTTGATATTTGTTGTTGAACAATTCAAGCATCGTACTCCACCTCCTGATGGTTTCTAGTTCTAAGGACTAGTACCAGCTTTCTGCTTCTTTGGTGAGTGTCCTTGGGAACAACTTGAGCTTCTGCCACTCATTATCAATGTTCTGCAAGGCACAGGCATCGTGGAATGCCTGTAGATGATGTTGAGGATCGGCATTGTACCCCCCTTCAAAATGTGGGATATTATTTATGTCCAAACGCTTGATCCTACTGTCCTTTAAGTGACTCGTGGGGATCCTAACTGCCTCTCTAATGTCTAGCATGCTTCGGGTTGCGAGTAGGGGTTCGTCATGATCATCTCTTTCATGACGTCTGTGTTGTCTACGTGGTGGTTCCCTACTTTTCCTACGTCCTTGCCCTTGTCCTAACTCCTCTCAACCTTCTTGTCGAGGTATTTCACCTTCCCTTTTACTTTTACTCTCTTCGTTATGCTCACGATGGTTGCACCCAGATGTGGAAGGAGAGTGTGAATGGTGAGATGAATGAGAAGAGGAAGGGGATCCATCACCATGGCGATGTTTCTTACCTTCTCTTCGGCTGCTTTGGCCCCGATCGTTGTAACGATCTAAGTGTCCATCCTTAGTGTGAGTAGTTGTTCCTGCCGTGAACAGTTGGTGCTCACGAGGATCAGAGCCTGTAGCATGTACAGTTGATCGAGGGCCCTGATGCTTATCCTCTTCACCAAAGTGAGGAGGAGGAACATCATTTTCTAAGAAACCCATTGTGAGGGGTTCCTCGTCTCCTATTTCACTAATGACATGGGGGACGTTGCCCTTCAATAATGAATGTTGGCTCTCCTGCCTTGCGTCCCGAATACGTTGGACATTTGTGGGATGATAATCCCTTATGTCATAATCATCCAGAACGTATTCCGTGAGCAGTTCTTGTATGCCAATCTGCGCTAAGGCACGAAAAAGCATGTTAGGGGTAGATCTATCTGGGGGTAACACGATGTTACCTTGCATATCCCTCCATCGCAGCTGTTCATCTTGATGGAGAATAAAAGTGAAGTCAGGGACATACTCATCAGGATGAGTATATGTGACCTTAGATTGTTTAGGACCTAGCTGATCTAGGTTATGCGTATGATGCTGACCGTCTCCTGTATTGCCCTTAGGTGAGTTGATTTCATGAGAAGAAGCCATCCTAATGGTGTGCAAATTTTTACCGTTAATTAATGTTCTTGATTAACTGATTAACCCTAAGGTCCATTGAGGCTCACAACGATGTGAGTGATATCCCCTATGTTCAATTGGCGTAAAAAAAACACTTAGTCCCTGGCAACGGTGCCAATGATGAGTGGCGAGGTACCCCTACACTCAACCATACGAATACAAGCGTGTACACATGATCCGGTCGAACTCTGCAGACTAAATGCCTTAACGCCACAAGAAACACTTGGGGTTAATCGTTCGTTGTCTTCCCAGGCTTGCTTGTATGTGTCACGGTGTATGGTTAAGCAAGTCTGAGGTATATGATTTTTTTGGTATTTTTCAGTTTATCTCCTAAGCTATGAGGGAAAGGGTTGAGAAACTAACTAACTCTAACTAATGTCCTAAGTCTAAATTAACTAGCGTCAGCATCCGTTCCCACTTACCGGACACACCCTGAACTATGCAACTGTGGCTACCAAACGCTAATCGTTACTGGGATCACCACACGTAACGCAAGTGCTCGAAGTGGTTGTACTGAGGCACCTATTTAGCCTAAGTGTGATAAGCAGCCGATTCCTTGGCTAGCCGTACACACCCGTGGATGCTCGTAGCCAAGTCGTACTTATCACACGTTCTAGCCTAGCGATGAGTAGCCGATTCCTTAACTAGCCGTACACATTGGACTACTACTAGGATTACCAAGCGCAGATCCTGGAATACGCTACTGGGTTACCAAGCAGTCACAATGCTCATAGTCAAGTCGTACTCACGCGTTGCGACGAGCAGCCGATTCCTTGATTATCCGTACACATTCGTAGATGCTCGTAATCAAGTCGTACTCGTGCACACTAGGAAAGCAATAAATAATAACAAAATAAAACCATGTACTGCAAGGTTTATCCAATCAAGTTCGTCTTTATTGCCGTACACAACTTGTGTTCAAGTTACAAAGTTGCTCGAATAAAGAGCCGTTCACTCTAGGACTCCTACTACGGGCACATGGGAAATTAATCTAACTCTGGCGTGTTCAAACTACCAAAGCTTCGCTACTTCTAAGCAGGAGTGGGGAATGAAGGGAGTGCTACCTCTTATTTATAGATATGGCAGCGAACCGTGATATCGCGTATGCGATATCGTAGGGGAAGACACGATATCACGTATGCGATATTACAGGGGATGCGATATCGCGGCGCTATGCATGTCACGTCTCATCAATCTCCTATGCTAACAAGGTGAAGGGTGAAGAGACTAATTACTAACTTTAACTAATTAAATAAGTCTAAATTAACCTAGTGTTAGCATCCATTCCCACTTACCGTACACACCCTAAACCGATGCAACCTTGGCTACCAAATGCTAATCGTTGTTGGGATCACCATGCGTAACGCACGCGCTCGAAGTGGTCATACTGAGGGAGTTAACTAGGAGAGAAGGGTGAGAGAGAAAGCAGTAAATAACTAATAAAGCATGTAAATAATAGATAATAAATAACAATAAATAAAATAATAATTAGCCTATTCCATGCACTGCAAGGTTTATCCAAGAAGCTCATCTTTATTGCTGTACACAAACTTGTGTTCAGGTACAATGTCTGCTCAAATAAAGATCCGTTCACTCTAGGACTCCTACTGCGGGCACATGGAAATTAATCTATCTCTAGAGTGGAAAAACTGCCAGAGTTTCCCTACGGTCTAGGCCTCGATTAGAAAACAAGGGAGAGCCGCCTCTTATTTATAGATATGATGACGCACTGTGATATTGCGTACGTGATATCATAGGGGAAGACGTGATATCGCGTATGTGATATCATGAGGGATGCGATATCGCGATGGCCGCGATATTGTGGCCCATGCGATATCGTGTCCCATCAGTGGAGCATGTTGTTTTGTTTTGTTATTGTCAATTATCATGGAATATATCATTCCTAAGATTGTTCATGATCATGAGTTGAACATTTTCTATTTAAATCATAAAAGTGTTAGCCATGATATTGTGATAGAATAATCTAGCTACAACAACTTTAACTTGTAAAAAGCCTTTTCTAATTAAACATTTCTTATATTTTCCTAAGGTATCATCCTCCTTTAATTTGATTGTAAATACCCAACAATTTTTAATAGTTCGATGGTATTTTGAACATGAAATTAGTTTTTAAGCTTTTTATTTTTCAATCATTACAATTTTTTCTTCCATCATTCCATCATAATGCTTAAGTTGTAGTTTTTGTAATATCTTTATCAGATATGGTATTAATGAGAATGATGTCATTTTTATGGATCTCTTGATATTTACTTCTTATTAGTCTTGGTTCATTTACATCAATCTTTGCTCATTCATTTGCACTTTTAATTATTTGATCCCATTCATGTGACCTTTGAACATCACAATGTCACCTAAATCATCATTTTTAGTAATACATTTTCCTATCTAGTTGATGGTATTATGGTGAAACCTTCAGTAGTTTGCTGATCTCCTCCTAATTATGTAGCTAATCTCAATATAGGAGTATGTGGTTCAAATTAACATTAATTTTTTCATTATTATTATCTTCATTGTTCATATTATGATGAGAGGAATCATCTTTCACTTTATTATTTAAGAATTTTTTCTTTGCTAATGTTATATCTTTAGATATATTTAATTTTTTAAACATAGGATCTCATATATGACATTCCTTCATATGAAAACCATATTCAACAAGATATCCTTATTTGGCCTTGTGATTTGTCTTAGCTTGGACTCGAATATGATAGTAAAATTTACTTTAAAATATTTTTAGGTGATTAATATTTGCTTGTCTTCAATTCCATATCTTGTTTAAACATTAAAATATTAAATAGAGTTTTTCTATGGTTTATTATGTGAATTACTATTTGTATGACATCACTTCAAAGCCCATTTTTAAGTTTAGACTATTAAAATGTACAATGTACCATCTCACAAATTGTTTTGTTCTTTCCTTTAGCTATTTCATTTTGCTTAGGACTATAGGATATTACCTTTTGATGAATGATTTCTTCTTTCAAATCTCTTTATTTTTATATTTTGTATCATTGTTCGTACGTAATTTCATAATCAACAATCTAGTCTATCTCTCAATCAATGCTTTAAATTCTTTGAAAGTACTAAGTCCTTCTACCTTTAACTTGATTATATAAACTCAAAATTTCTTTGTAAACTCATTGATATATGTTACAAAGTCTTTGGCTTCATCCAAAGTTGATACATTTCCATATGATCATACTTCTAAATGTATAATTTTCAACTTGGATCTTGTAATTGTTCTTTCATGGTGGAAATTTTATCTTGTTTGTTTTCCAAGGATGCATGATTTGCAAAAGAAATCCAAAATTTAAGTTCAATGGTAGCAATCCTTTATTCATATGTCCCAACCTTGCATACTATAGTTTATCCTCTAGTCGTCTATGTGTAGTAGAATGGACAAACTATCATACTAGATGCTGTTTAAATACATCATTTAGTTCTTTCATCTTAGCTAGCTTCCTTTGAATTTTGTTTTCCAAAATTGTACATTTTACTTTACTTGTTTTGATCTTCTTCAAATATTATTTTATGACTCACTTTCACCAATCAGTAACAAAAAGAATATTATTATGATCCTTAAGTGCTAGAGTATAATACATGTTCTTAATTTGCATTGGTTGGTAAAAAGTTTTCATATTAATATCTTGTACTCCCTTGTACTTATAAACTACTCCTAGAAGACTCATAGCTTCACTAGTAGCAACAGTGCACAAATTCTAGAATAAGTTATGATTTTTAATTATGTGTTGAGAATAGTTAGAGTTTATATATGATGTATGATATTCCATTTTGGCCACTATATTTTTATTTGTAATGTATTTAATAATTAATACCATTTCATCTTTTAGTAAGCTGACTTCATCCTTATAATTTTTGTTATGATTATGATTATTATTGTTATTGTTATATCTTTAACCCTCTTAAGTCATCTTACTTCGAATGATCTTCTATTAAACTAATGATGTTATCAAATTCCTAAGGTTAAACTAACAATCCTTTAATTTATGACCTAATTTTCCACATATAAAGCATGATTTTGGATCATTCTTTCTTTTGTTGGTTTTGAATCTTTGATTTTCTTATTCGACTATTAATTAGTTTGCTAGTTTCTTCCTAGATTATTTTTTAGAGTGTACATCATTTTTTCTATATTTTATGGTTTTTCTTCTAATTGCATTTTGATTTATTAAAATTATAATCATACTAGAAGGGTTATAAAGTTCTATCTTTTCCCTACAACATCAAAGATCTAAGGGAATCCTCTATACTTTTCTAGAAGGGCTTGCAATAAACAACTCTCAAGTTCATTATCTAGAACATCTTCTCCTCTACATTCTAGTTTCAAAATTATTGACCTCATGTCCTTGAAAAAGTTAGTTAACTTTATATTTTCTTGCATTTTAATTATTTTTAATCTATTAATATTTGGTCTCTTTTAGCTTTATTCAAGCACTCAAACATCTTATAAAGATACTCCCATTTATTGGTAGTTGTGTCTATGTTATAAACTCAACAAGATACATCTTCAAATATACCTATAAATAGTATACTTAATGCCATTTCATTTTATTTTTTTCTTTAAGTCATCATCAAGTCTAAAATTAGTATTTGAAACCAATTATCAAAAACAATATGTGATTATTAATTTAATTAACTAATTAATTAATCAATCAAAAGATGCTTTATGTTACAGTTCCTTTATCTTATATGGATAGTCGTGCAATTACGTTATCTTTTTATTTGATCATACAATGGTGGCCTTGAGGATGACATAATGTGATGCCATTGAAACATGGTAAGACTTTCTCTAGAACTCAAAAAAAAAAAGTAAAGTAATCATATTAATCACATGATATATAGGAGATTCATTCTAACCATGTGTAAGGTATCTTATGTCTTGATTCTCCTTTTCTAATTACATGTATCATTCCTTAGGATCATGATAGCATGATATAGATATTTATAATTAACTAATGTTTGTTCCTTTGACCTATGATCATGTTGACATTTGACAATCAAGGTACATATGAATATTTTAATTGCTAGTTATTAAATGATAATAAAGGTAAGAGTTTACTATGCGAAGGGTCCACTTAAATAACTCTTGTGCATCATGATTCTAGACCATAAAGATGCTTACATACCTTACATGACATCATCTCAAATTCATCCATATGTTTTGCATTTGTTGAAATTGTTTTAGCAATTTTAGAGATTTAATGAACCTTATTTCAACAATTATCATTTATTTTTAATGATTTTGTGATGACTTTTCTATGAATATTTGCTAAATTTTCATGATCCTAGAGTTAAAATCAGAGATGAGACCTCAACATTAGTCTAAATAGACCCAAAGAGGCTTAGACATTTTAAATTTGGCAAAGAAAAAAAAACAAGTTTAAGATCTTAAAAAACAAAAATCAAATTTTCTATGTTGCATCAATGCATATATGTTGATATATAATGCATTCTTTTCATTTCTATTATTTATTTCTCTTTTCATCAATGTTGATCCCAAGCTTGGATGAGAAAAGAGGAGGGTTAGCATCAAGTTGACAACTAGTTATAAAGTCATGTCAAATCTCACAAAAGAGGTGCTTCTATTTTAGATAAAAAAAAAACACGAATAATATTTTAGATGGTTTGGAAATGTTCAAAGAAGATTAGATAATGAACTTATTAAAACAATTACCCCATCATTAAGATAGGAAAATCATTAGAATAAATATCAAAAAATTGTAGAAAATAATAATCGAAGATGATTTAAAGAAATTGCAAATAAACAAAGATGCAACTCTTCATAGAGATGAATGACAAAAGAGAACTCATGTAATTAATACCATTTTATTGTAACAATATTAGGATGATAATGATGATAATAATTATTTTCATTTCACATTGGGAGAGTGTTTGCTTCTTAGCATTCTAAGTCTTCCAAGTGTCATATCTCATATAAAATGCATCTAGAATGGTTATCTACTTATGAGGGATAACAAACATCAAAATTTTCTGAAGACCAAAATCAAAGCCTAATATAAAATAATTATAAATATTAATGAAATTAGTTCTTTGAAATACCTTAAAGCCTTAGGATGATAAATAGAAAACCTATAGTGTATGACCTTGAGAATATATGGTCCATTTTCCAAACACTCATCCATAATTTTAGTTGTGGAGGAGGTGTCTTATCTTGATTTAAAAATTGATAAGTTCATTTAAACTCTTTTGTTTTACAAACTTTTTTATTATAATTTTTTGTCATTCTTTTAAATTTTTGTTATTTTTTAATTTATTTGATATATTTTCAATTCTTAATATGTTTTTTATTCTTTGATATTCTTCTATTATTGATGAAGCGTCAAAGTGTTGCATCGATGTAGCGTTTGCTATGTTTATGAAGCCCTATTGACGTAGCTTCACGATAAAGTCTATAAATACACACTCACTTGTTGTGGTTATGGCATGTGTTGTCATAGTTGTAGCATAGCTCTTGTAGTTTTGTCATTTGAGAGTTAGAATATTTTTCTAAGTGCTCACAACAGGAGTCAAAAAGTGTATAAATCTTTATTCAAGTAGTGATGTACCTAAGCACACTAGTGTGAATGACAATAAAGACAAGCCTTTTGATCCAACCTTGTAGCACTTGGAATAGATTAATGATTTATTTCTACATTTACTATTTTCATCAATTACACAATTAATTAATATGAATAAGACTTTAATTACTTAACTAATTAAGCTAAATAAATTAAATACATAAGTATGATTGCTTCGAGCATAACATACAACACTTGGTAATTCGAACAACACTTAATGCTTGGTAACCCAACAATGTTGTATGTGTTCAGGATGTGTACAGAAAGTGGGACGAGATGCTTATGTTAGGATAGTTAGTTATTAATTAGAAATTAGATTAGTTAAATTGGTTAATAAATTGAGTTTCAACTTTTTATTAATCATAGGCAAATAAAATATAAAATAATAAAAATCATGTGCCCTAATTACACTTAACCATACAACTAAGCTTCATAAGTGTAGTTGGGAAGACAATGATCATCACAGCTAGATTTCACCTCTTAGAACTAACATACTTAGGAACTTAAGGTTTTTGGAATTCAACCAGATTGTGTATGAATGCTTGTAATTTGAATGGTTGGATGTAGGGTATACTCACCACTCATCATTGGCACCATTTCTAAGGACCTTTAATTTGTTACGTGCACTATCTAGGACTTAGTGAATAATTATTTAACATTGTTGGAATGAACCCTAAAGTCATATCATATCTCAAAATAACTACAATAATTATAAGAAAGCACACTAAATTTCTTGTCTTCTAATACATGATTTCTTCTCACTGGAGTGATTCTTCACCCAAGTCTAACAAAGTAAATTAGTAGGTGCTCTAGGAATACAGAGTGATATATGCTCATCCTAATGAGTATGTACCTAATTTCACCTTTGCCCTACACCAAGATGAACAACTACAATGGCAAGACATGGAGGGAAACATTATCTTGCCACCTAATCAATCCATTTCTACAATGCTCAAAAAAATCTTATGTGCTTTGGCATCCAAGGGCTTCATGCTAAATATCTTGTGCAAGATAGTGACACTAGGGATTATCATCCCACCGATGCACAACATCTGATGGATCGACAACTAGAGCAATGTTACACATCTACGAAGGGGAAGTGATCCAATGATTCTTGATTCTTGATGTACCAAAAAGATGATGGAGAATCCTTCTTTAGGGATTTTTCATATAGAGAGACTCCTCTCTTTGACTTTAATGAAGGAAGTCAAAACCAAAACCTGCATTCCATGATACATAATCCTAGTTTTGGTAAGAAAGGATCCCATGACAAAGGGGAATCCAAGGAGGAAAGTCATTACAGGGATGTAGGCAAGCAGCATGATCATAATAATGGCCACAACCACCAAAGAGGGGGTGGAAAGCACTATGATGATGTTATTCCTCCTTCCTCTTTACCTTCATCATCATCTTCTTCCTCTTCTAGCTCTAAACATAACTACAAGGGACATGCTTGTGATGGAGGTGACTAATGAGATCGAGATGATCATAGGGACCATTGGGAAAGTTAAGATCCAAGGTGCAAGTATTCAAGAGAGGCCCATCACCATGAACAAAGGGATAGTAAAGGACATCATAGGCACCAAGGTCATGGCTATAATGAGCCTTTTCTTACTACCCGAAGCATGCAGTGAGAATTTTGACAAGGCACATGAAAGATAGTAGGATCAAATAATTGGATATGAACAACATCCCCAAGTTTGAGAGGGGATATAACTCAGATCCGTAGAACCATCTTCAAGCTTTTCACAATGCTTGTGCCTTAAAAAATATAGAAAAAAACTAGCAAAATCTTAAGTTATTTCCCATGACACTCATCAAAGACACAAAAAGCTAGTACCAATCCTTGGAGCCAAAATCAATTTGTAGATGGAGTATGATGCTTGAAGTATTTAACGAAAAGTATCAAATGTACTCCTAAGTGTCTATAGTTAAGAGTGGATACTCATCACCATAGGCTAGTTTAGATCTTGTTTTCTATAATTCATTAGTTTAATTAATTTATCTCTTTATCATTATCAGGAGTAGCATAGAATTAGAAACAACATCATATGCCTCACTTTGGACTAAACCATATGTGACAAAGCTACCGCTAGTCCAAGTGGGAAGATAGTGAATTGCAATCAAAGCCTAATGATCTAAACACCACAACTAGTCCCATACATAAAATTTGACCAAATCATGCATGAACACTTGTGATTTGTATGGTTGGATGTAGGGGTACCTTGCTGCTCATCATTGGTGCCATTGCTAGGGATGGTGCTAGTTATCTAGAGTAGTTATATCATACACGATCACTATAAAGGTATTAATGATATATCTTTCAGAAACTCTTAGCTAACACACACCATAAACCAAGAACCATCTCTCTCACACATGAAAGTGACTATGCATTGTATAGCGAACACATTCATTAGATAACTAATGAGATATACAATGAAGAAAATTAGAGTGACCAACCCTATGTAGGGGTTTCTGATTATCATGATCATGCTAATGAAACTTAAAGACTACATTCACCTAATGTAGACAATCTTGGAGAAGATGATGTAGGTCCTAGACTAGGGGAGGCCTCAAGGCCTATGACCTTCTCGAAACCCAGAAATGATAAATCAAGTGACCCTAAGGAACACCATAGAAGCCATGGCAATCCTTCCAGTTCCTGATCTTCCTCTTCCCCTTCAACATCTAGTTCTAATAGAGATGAACATAGGTATAGAGATAAAGCTCCATTAAAGGGTTGAACTAAAAATCAGAATCAAACCCATGGAAAAAGTTAAAGAACTCACCATGAACATAGGAATTTCCCTCACAATTTTTTTGATGATGATGAACCCCTGTTGGCCACTAAGAGCCTAATGCAAATCACAGAGGTAGTAAAGATATCTTGGAGGCATCACAAATAAAGTCTCTTACCTAAGCTTGACATGAACAATATTCCTAAATTTGCAGGAGGCTATGATTTAGATCTGCAATAGCATTTACAAGCCTTTCATGATGTCTGTGCTTACTACAACATTGAAAGTGGATGTAAAAAGCTTAAGCTCTTTCCTAGGACACTAATTGATAGAGCCCAAGTGTGGTATAGATCATTGAGACCAAATTCAATCTACCGATGGTCTACAATGATGGAACTATTCAACAAGAAATACCAAACCTATGCAAGAGTGTCCAATCTAAGGAGACAAATCCAAAAGTGGAAATAAAAACAACATGAACCCTTGGACATGGCCTTAGATAGATATTATGTGTTACTAAATAGATACCCAAGTCATGGTTTCTCTGAGGAAAGGAAACTTTACTACATCATAGATGGGCTTCATAATGAAACAAGGGAGATCCTTAGGATGTATGCCCCAAGGTAATTATATGAGCTCCAAGTCTATCAAATCAAAGATCTAATAGAGAATGTGGTAAAAGAAGAAGGAGAGATATGCAAATGGGAGAATGTCAAGAAATCTTAATGGAACTTAACTTTTCAATCAAAGGAGGTCCAAATTTATGGTAAGAAAAATGAAACTACTCTTGATACAGTGATTTTGCAACAAACCTTGTTGTGAAGAAGTCTATTGATGAATTAGAAGCAAAGTTTAATAGGATGCCCAAATGGATATATGAAAACATCACAACTCTTATTGAGATAGATGAGGAGAGGATCATGCAAAATAAGCTAGGTAATCACAATAAACAAAGGATACAAAACCAAGAAATAGCTAAGAACAATTTTTGACAAAAGGGAAACATGGCTAAAGAAAGTGAGGTTATAGACTCAACCACAAATGAAGATAGTGGATGCAACATCTACATATATGATCATGCGAAGGGCCATTTCCTAATCTTGTTGCATCTAAAAGAGTATTGGGCAAGTGCCTTAAATTTGAAGTATGTGCAAAATCACATGCCTAGGAGATTTCCTCTTCCAAAAGGTAATTATAGATAGTCCCACAATTGATGGTACCATCCTAGGAAGACTTATTACCAACCTCAACATAGTCATCAACTATAGTGGCAACAACCATAGTTGTGGGGGAGGCCACAACCAAATCATCCCTATCCTTCCTACCCATCAAAACCACATGAATACTATGTTCAACACCATGTTTTTCTAACTAGTTGTACACCCTCTACTTCTAATCACCATTACCACTCTCCCAAGCACCATCAATTCATGACATCCTTTAAAGGATCACCACCTCGCACCTCTTACCATCCATCCTACCCTTGATATTCTCATAATCCACCTCATTATATGCCATCACTAAGGACATAGGAAGGTTTTGCACCGCAATATCAACAAACGAATGTCGCTTATTCTACACACGTGGATAGACATGCCAACACCAGTGGGTCTCAACCACAATGTAGCAAACGCCCCTTCTGGAGGAAAGTCTATAAGCCGAAGCAAACCATGCATGGACCCACCACATCATCTGAGCTAGCATAATGCCAATCTAAAGCACCACCTTCCTTTTCACCACCACCATCCTCTAAGCCTACACAAGGGCCACCATCCATCATTACTCCACGCCCAAATATGAACAATGAATCTAATAGTGTGGGGAGACAAACAAATCCATGCATACCATATCATGATCAAGGGTGCAATCATTGGCCAGCCATCCATAATGTTAACACACCTCATACACTAATCCACCATACATTTAACCATCAAATGTGTGACCACCAATTTTTCTACCTAGCCACCACACCACAAACAAACACCCAGTGGCTACGGCAAGGATGGTTACCAATGTTTCATACATGCATGGATCCTATTTATCTTCTTATTAATCCTTATCATGCCATATGCTTAGTTATGGGGTTCACCCCCCATTCTAGTCTCTATTATTCTTATGTGTTTTTCATCTTTTTTTTTTACACATTTTTTGTTTTACCACTTTTTGTTTTACACATTTTTTTTACGACTTCTTATTTTCATGTTATTAGTATTTTCTATTTTTTAAATAATTGTTAGTACATTTGCTATTTATTGAATATTTTTCATCTTCTTTTATATTTTATTTTTTTTTGTTCTATTTTTTTTGTTTTTGATGTGACTTTCTAACTTTTTGTTAATAATTGCCAGGTACAATGGTAATGCATTGCTTGATGGTGGTATGTATTATTTTGTTATTTAATTGTTGGTGTCTAGTTTTTAGCTTTGAATTTCATTACAGATAATTAGGACATGGTTTCTTTTTCATGCAATAGGCATTGAGTCCACAACTAGTCCCACCCATAGAATTCGACTGAATTGTGCATGAACACTTGTGATTCATATGGTTGGGCATAGGGGTACCTTGCCGCTTTGGGTGGATGTTGTGTTTTCATGGATTTCTTACTATTCCATGTTGACCAATAAAAGGAAGTTAAATAAGTCCTTGCATGGTGTGGTTCTTATCAGGAAAAATAAATAAATCATGAAAACTCAAAGCATACACCTTGGACAAAATAAATGCATAAGTCCTCACATGGTGTGGTTCTCATTAGAGGAAAAAAAAGGATGAGGATTCAAAGCACATCCCTTGGATAAAATAAATTCATGTGTCTTTGCATGGTGTGGTTTCCATTTCAAAAAATAATAATAATGGAAATTCAAAGCACACACCTTAGACAAAATAAACGGGCTACAAGCACTAGTTATGGGACTAGAAAGACATGTACCCATACTTGAATGTCCTCTCTAACTAAGGCCCTTTCTCACTTTCTACTTCTCTTTTCTTCTCTAATAAGGAATGGTGGTTGTTCTGTAGGAGCACTTTTATGTCTCAGGTGATGGACTAGTCTTAGAATGTTGATGTGAAGTCACTAAACATGGTTGGTTTTGGTCTAGACTAAGGATTGATCCTATTAAGTCATTTAACCACAAAATCCACAAGGGACTTCATGTGACCTTAATTAGCAACTCCATTCCACTCTCTCTCATCCATTTATGCTTTCCATGTCTCACATCACTGCCAATTTCATGTTATTGATTCGATGTCTTGGTTTCAAGTGTTGGAATTCTTAGTTAGTTTCTTCCGAGTTTTTGTACTTAACCTTCTGTAACCATTAGTCATCCACAAAGCCCATAAACTCTTTGGTTTGAAGTTATGCAAGGGTATAAAAGGCCTATGCCTACTTTGGGGAGGACCCACTTGTGTATCTTTTAGTTGGATTAGTTAAGTTCTTTACCCTTAGACACTCTTATAATCAATTCCTTTTGTTTACCCCATCAATGACATCCAATTGTGCACATCTTCACAACATTTTTCAGTGAATTCTTACACCCTCTTCAAATATCTCCTTATGTCAAACTTTTTCAACTTTAATGGACTACTTATCTATTTTATCCTATTTGTCAACCTTCCTGCTAACACTCCTAAAGGAATCAATCTACCATAATCACAACCTAGCCAAGTATAACCATTGAAGAGACAAGGTACATAATAGGTATGTGTTACAAATTGCATACTAATTCATGATTTTGTTGTGATTGCAATGGGAAGCATGGACTAGAAGTGGGACTATTTTCACCAAGGATGATGCAGTAACACCTTGTGATGAGGACTGTTCATGATCATTGGATGTTCTATCTCTCTCTTCAGCTACTAAGAGGTGTTAGATGTTATTTTTTTTATAGGGTGTTCACTTCTCTTATCATGAATACCAAATTTTTTAAACCTTGTAACTCCATATACTTGGGCACTCAACATCTTTCTATTCCATATAAGTTAGTTTGTATGTTAGTCAATGATCCCATACCTGGCCAATATTTTGTAACGAACTTGCTTCTTGTTATGTTTAACTCAAGGATGAGTTTTCATTCAGTTGTGAGGGTACGATGAGTCACGATTTTCCTAGCCTTGACATTGGAGCCTTGTTATTGATGCCCTAACGTCGGAGCCCTAATGTCAGATATGTAATGTTGAATATCCAACGTCTGTCTATTCCACCTGAGTTAGTTTGTATGTTAGTCAACAATTCCATACCTACCCAATATTTTGTAAGGAACTTGTTCCTCATTTTGTTTAACTCAAGGATAAGTTTTCATTCAGTTGTGGGGGCATGCTAAGTCACAATTTTCTTGGCCTTGACATCAGAGCCTTAACATTGAATCCTTGACATCAAAGCCTTTTTATCGAAGCCTTGTATTAGGGCCTTATTATTAATGCCCTAACGTTGGAGCCTCAATGTCGAATACATGATGTTGGAGCCAAGACACGACACCAGATATTCGACATCTATCTATTCCACCAGAGTTAGTTTGTATGTCAGTTAATAATCCCATACCTACCCAATCTTTTGTAAGGAACTTTTTCCTCATTTTGTTTAACTAGTGGATGAGTTTTCATTCAGTTGTGGGGGTATGATGAGTCATGATTTTCCTGGCCTTGACATCGAAGCCTTGACATTAGAGCCTTGTTATCGAAGCCTTGTACAAGAGCCTTATTATTAGTGCCCTAACATTAGAGCACCTGATGTTGAATACGCGATGTCAGAGCTGAGACATGACATCACATATCCAACATCGTAGGATATACTCCAGCCTATAAATATTGAGCTTAGGCTCATGATTTCTAGATAGTTTTTTAGTCAGAGTAGTAGAGCTCTTACAATTTGTTTTCTCTAGAGTTAGAATATTTTTTGAATGCTTGTAGTATGATGTTTGTAATTGTACAACACCTTTGTTTGAGTGTGATGTACTTGGACACATTACATGACTAGCAATAAAGACTGAGATTACTTCCATCATTGTAGCATCCACTTAGATTATTATTGCTTTATTTACTACTTTATTTGGTTAAATGTTTTCATTTATTGTTACTTACTATTCCTGTTATTAAGAAGAATGTGTACATATTAATCATGAACATTTAAGTGTGGATACTTGGTAATCCAGAAGTGTATCATTTGGCACAACCAATGACATACACTTGGCAATTCCAAAAGTAGCCTCATGAAGTCTAAGACGTGTACGGATGATTAAGAGTGGATACTTATCACCATAGGCTAGTTTAGATCTTATTTTCTATCATTCATTAGTTTAATTAATTTATCTCTTTATCATTATCAGGAGTTGCATAGAATTAGGAACAACATCATATGCCTCACTTTGGACTAAATGATACATGATAAAGCTACCACTAGTCCAAGTGAGAAGATAGCGAACTGTGATCAAAGCTTAACAATCTAGATACCACAACTAGTTCCATCCATGAAATTTGACCAAATCATGCGTGAACACTTGTGATTCATATGGTTGGACGTAGGGGTACCTCATCACTCATCAACACTACAAGCATTCACTTTTCTATCTCTAAATCTAAGTTCAAGAAATAAAATGACAAGAGTTTTGTTACGATGGGAATGAAAAGTTGTTGTATCGTGTGCCCAAGTGTCATATTTACAGGGGTGCACACATCCCATCGTATCAATGATGACTTAACATAAGAAGAGACATCGTATCAATGACATCATTAATACAATTTCATAACCTAATAAAATCTAGATTTATCATACCCTCATGACTAACTAGAAACTTGTCCTCCAGTTAAAGTAAAATGAGGATAGAGTTCCTTACAAAATTGGGAGGTAGATTTAACATATACATGAATGATAGACTATTTACATGACTCTAAATGTTGTAGTGGTGTTTTTACAAAATTTGATACAAGTGTATAAAAACATAATACAAAAACTAAAGGACCTTGATGTAGTTTATCTACCTAGCAATGGCAGCTCTTCCATCAACTACTTCTCTTTATCATCAAGCTTCTTATATTGATATCTATTAAGTAATGCCTGAAGTTTTTCCTCCTCTATTGTAGTACCATGTACCATCCATGCTTGTTGAGTGATGTGTGAAAAAGCTAGTACATCCCACAAGCATGGCAATTGTGGGAACATTTGATTGGTCTTGACATACCAAGCTATAAACTGCCACCATTATTCTTCGAATGCCTTGGCTATTTTCCACAATTCTGTATAATCAAACATTCTATGAGCCAGGTCAACTACAACATCTTCTTTCTAGCCTTGGTACCTTACTTTCACAACTTCAAGTTCATACTTTATCACATGCAATTTCTATAGAGAATCCTTCCTATGGAAAAATTCCTTCTCATATAAGGCATACACTACTACTACCTATTACTCCAATTCGTTCCTAGGCCTACCTGCTATTAACATGGCAAAGCTAGCATAGTGGAGATTTTCTAACCCCATGCACTCTATGAGATCCTTAATCTACAAGTCTTTATTTTTAATTTCCACTTGGTGGACATGGACTAGAATATCTAGGATTCACTACCAGTCTAGATTTTGCACTAAAATGAAACTAAACTTGGCTTTAGCCATCTAGACTTTTTTCTTGTTAATCTGCTTGTACATGTTCACTTGATCTTAGAAATGCTCTTTAAGCTACTTGTGCTTCTTGGCATCATTTTGCCACGTGTTAATCTCAATTATAGATTTCTATTTGATTCTGCAAACTTCTTCCATTAATAGGGTCCTATTCTGATGGGCTAAGTGACTCATATCTTAGTTGACTTGAACTAGTTGTTCTTGAAGTTGTTGAATGCTTTCTTTGAGAATGCTATTTTGTTGCTCAATGTTAGTCAACTAAGCATTTTTTGCAGCTAGTTATTTGTTCCCCTCCTACAAAGTAATGAGTACCTTGGCATATGCATATGTCTGTACTTCTACCACTAAGGCTTCCCATACCATCTTTTTCTTCTCTCATTCCATCCTCATGTTGTGGTCAATGAGGTGATTCACATGATCTATTCAAAATTGGTCAAGTTGGTCAAGTGTAATGAACTGCATTAGATCTCTTCTTTCTACCCTTCAGTTCACAATCTCTTATTTTAGCTTTTGGATTTCATTTTCAACATGCTTTACCTTGGTCTTGGTCATGACCAACTTTCCTTTGGTGGTGATTAGGTTAAACTAGACTGCTATGATATCACTAGGGATATCAAAGAGATTTTGCATAACTTGCCTCATCTACAACAATCTATCTAAGATGTTTTCATGTTTAGCTAGAGTCATTGAGGTTCTAGTTAGCATTTGAGCATCTCATACTCCAAAGATATCAACTATTGACAAAACAAGAACATTGAAGAACTCCTTGATGTGATCAGTAATCACTTCAGTAGCTCATGCTACATCTTAATGCTGCATAACCATCACTATGTCTCCTTCTCTAGTTTCAAGCATTACTTAGAATGATGTAGTGCTCCCTGAGATATATTGTGACAAAGCATCCCCTCCACTTGAATACAATGATATCTATTCACTAGTAGAGTCTATTGAGATAGTGGGTCTAACTACATTTTTGATAACCTTGTAGAGATTGGCCCCCTCTTTGGTTTTCTAGCTAACTCTATTTCCAATCTATTATAGATGGGTCATGGAAGGTCAATAATCCTATCGTAGTAGCAGTACAACTTTCTACTATTGCTATTGATGATCAATTGGCAGCTAGCTACTTGCTCCTAATTATGTATGCTGGCTAGTAGCTTGAATGGTGTCAACAAGATTTTAACCTGTAGCTCCCTTAGTGCCTACTTCTTTCTCCAACTAATTCTTTTTTAGAGACATGGGTCTTGACATCTCAGCATATGAGGCATTCTGAGGTTTTCTCAAAACATCGTTTGTATAACCTAGTATGCCTACTTATTTGCATAGCTTCTTGATTAGGCAAGGGAATAGTAGTGTTAGATTCCCTCCATTCTTCTCTTCAAATCACCTTTGGATTTTGAAGAAGTATAGATGGGAAATATTGACATTGAATTTTTCCATCAATACAATAATTCCTCTAGTTGCATAAGTAGATATCCTATTAGGCCTTTTAGTTGGAAATAGATGATAGATGCCAATCTTGAAATTTATCTTTTCCTCTACAGTCAGCTCACTATACTCCCTATCCTCCTTACCATAGGCTCGATGTAGCCATACTTTCTTCACATTAGTATCAAACTGTGTGGATATCTACATTTTATTAGTTCCTTCATTTGGCAAATTGAGGGCTTTGGCTATTGCCTTTACTTAATATGACATGAAAAATCCTTCTATCTTTACCATGGCATCAACTTGCTTATTTTCCAAATTTGAAGGGTTTCCCCTAAGTACCATTCACCACTTGTTGATATTATAGGCCATGAGGAAGATGATTGGAGTTGTGTTCTAACAACATCTAGAGAAAACTCCATGAAAGGACCAAAATTTAATTTCACAATAACTATCCTCATCATTGACTTTTCTTGAATGGCTTGGAGGCATTCAAGTGATAGTGTAAGGTGTTGTCCTTGTTTTAGTACTTGTGGTGCTTTGGCCTCTACTTGGGTAGACTAGGCTTCCTGTTCTACATGCTCTTCTGGTGGAGTTTGTTTTCCTGTGTGGGCCTCTCCCTTGACCTCTTAATATTTTGCTTCCTAATTGTGAGGGTCCTCCTTCCAATATCCTCTTTGAGGTCATCTATAATCAGCAAGGATCTGAGATTATTAGAATGTTCATATCAACTCTTAATAATGTTTTACCTTGCTCATACCATTGGTTAGATCAAATTTTTATCATATTATGATTGCAAAGTTAGAAAAATTTTCAAAAAGAAACCCCTTATACATTGCATCTTTAATTTTCATGACCTCCCACACTTATTATCTTTCCTTAAAATTAGTTGGAATGGTTAATTAGGATGATTTATTGAATTATTTGGCTTAAATTAACTAAATTCATGATAATATCCTTAATGTTTCATCCTACTCACCCTTAAACTATCTTCCAAAGTTAGACAATTTTTTGAAAATTTTGGCTTAGGTCCCCTCCCCCAACTAAGTTGAACACTTTGTGATTAATAGGGTTAAAGAATTTTGGAAATTGGAGCTATAGGGGAAAAGTTATGGCTTGTGCAAGTTAGCATGTCAAAGCTCAAAAGAAGAAGAGCAAAAACTTCTCTTGTGGAAAATGGCAAGAATGAAAAAAATTCCAACTCCCCATGCCTATATATAGTATTTTTGTGCACAACATTATATCAATGACATATGAGGGGCTCATACATTGCATCAACAACATCACCTCAAAAAGTTTCAATTTTTGTGAGCATTTTCTAATGGAAAAAAGTGAGTCAAATTGAATGATAGGAAGATAGTAAGCATTCCCTAAGGATCTTAGAATAGCTATAATCCTTAGGTCTGAAAATGAGGTGTTGGAAATCCATAAAGAAGGAATTTTAAGCTATGAAAGTTGATTAATTATATATAAGATGGATGAAGGATTATAAGTTCATGAAAAGATTTTTGAAAGTAAGGGAATTATTTATTAGATTATTGAATGATCTTGAAAGGCATAAGATGATGTGGAATTGTTTGTAAAGTATGAAATACAAGAGTTATGAAAATGGATCCTCCCCAAAGTAGGCTCCAACCCTTACTGCCCTTGTATAACCATGCCTATGAGTGTCCTTAGGCACTTAAGGAGTTGAATGCAAGACATACCTATTAGCAAAACACACATATTAGTATTACCAAATTGGGAAGATATCACTATTTTACACAAAACCACAAGTTATGATTAAATATATAGTGAGGTAAGATTGACTACAGAAGGGATTGCTGAAATCAGGACATGAGGTGTTTAACCCTAGGCATAATGAATCCTTATGTGTAATTAATGGTTAAAGTAACCATTAGCCTTTCATTCCAAGACCTAGACCAAGTCTAGACCACTTCCAATGACATTGCATCGTTTCATCTATTAAATTTACAGCCATAAGACTACCACTATTGCAAAGAGTATTAGCACTTATCATATTATTCAAGGATGGAGTTTGGTAATTGTACATTTATTATTTTTCTTAAGATTCCTGAGAAGCCTCCTACCTTCAAGCATGGGTAACATGTCTTTCCAATGGCACCCCCAAACACTTATTTTGTGCATGGGTTTTATTTTTGGTTATGTCAACCTTACCAAAGGACTATCTTTAGGCATGGATAACATGTCTTTCTAGTGACATGGTAAGATAGCACTTATTATACTCTTACTCCCATTTTTCATTAGATCTACAAGGATATAATAATTTTTTAGCAATAGGGTAGAACTCATAGCAATAATCCAAGAAAATCCACAAATCCCCTTGATGTCACACCCTTTACATTCCCACTTGGTTCTCTACTCTTCAGTCCAGGCATAATGATCACAAGTTTATTCTAAGTTTTATTATGGAAAGAATATCATTATAGCCATGGTAAGAACCTCTTATTATTGGAATGGATGAATGAATGGATGGACGAATGTTGTGGTCTCATTGTATAGATAATCGGTCCCTTATGATTGATAATATAGAGAAATATTCACCTTATTGGGACTACATCTTAACTTATTTGATGTGTTTTATTGGAAAGTTGATAGAAATATGTACAAGTAAAATGAGAAAAAAACTTGAAAAATTAGAAAAGATATCAAAAATTAGAAAAATAGAAACAATGACAACTTATCAAAGAATTAGAAAATATCCAGGAATAGTAAAGGTTGAAGAAATTAAAAGTATAAAAGAAATGGAAAATATATCAAGAAAATAGAAAAGGTAATAAGAAAATGGAATATTTCAAAGGTTCCTACATGTCCCACTAGATACCCCCATGACTATGGTTGGGATCGATCAATCAAAAAAGTGAATAAGTAGAGGATAATTGGGTATATTGGATGGAACCTTTGGTGAAATCAAGACATTGATGATAAGGCTTGACTTGCTAGATATTTACTAATATGAGCTTATGTGGGCTAGATGAATAGTGAATATGCATGACACCCAAAGGATAAGTTGCCTGAATGATATAGGATCCCTTCCAAAGCATTTTAAACTTGGCCTTCTATTGGACATGATTGGGGTTATAATAGAGACCCTTGTTGCCTCATCATATCACTACTTGCCTTATACAAGCATTGTGCCTATGCTTGGAGTAAGTCTTATGAATGCCATTGCTCATCAGTGCTACTAGCCTATTCTCATATAATAGATTTAAATTCATTAGGTGCTCTTTTTGGGCAAATGCTAAATCTAGGTTAAGTTGGCTAGTAGTGGCTAAAGTTTGAAGCTTTCCCTAGATTGGTAGCATGGGTAACTTACCATAGACTAGCTCATAGGGTGAATAATCGATGAGTAATCTCCACATTTTTCTATAGGCCCATAGAGCATTATTTAGCTTAGTGCTCAAATCCTTTCTAAGCCTACTAACTATCCTAGTTAATATTCTAGTAATCTCATGGTTAGTAACTTTTGCTTAACCATTGGATTGGGGATGATATGGTGTGGTCAACTTATGGTTTGCCCCAAGCTATTGTATGAGCATTTTGAGAGTAGCACCAATAAAATGAGTTCCATTATAAAAAAAAATAAGCATTCATGGCACTCCAAACTTGTTCACCACATGTTGTCCAAAACACTTGGTAGTTGGTTTTACTGTACAATCTTTAACTACTATTGCCTCCACCCACTTGGTGAAATAATCCATGGTCACTATTATATAAGCCTTCCCATTTGACATTGGTTTGATGGAGCTCATAAAATAAATTCCACATATATTGAATGGTTCCAACGGTTGTATCCAGTGCTATAGCCCCTCATTTGTAGCCATTATTCCTCCATCTTTTTTGGCATCTCTCCCAAAACTATGTAAATTTATGGGCATCCCAAAACAAGGTAGGATAGAAGTAGCCTACCATCATCAATTTTAATTCTATCTAATGTCCTACATAATGGCCACCACATGGGCCCTCATGTGCATCCTGTAGTATCCATAGTTGATCACTTTCTAGTATGCACCACCAAACTAACCCATCTACATAGATCTTATAAAGGTTTCCATTTATTTCCATGTATTTTATCACCTTTTAAAGGAATTTCTCTCTATATTTCTTGCTCCATTCAACAAGAATCTTCTATGTTGTTAGATAAGTCAAATAATCAGTTGTCCATGGTGTTCCTATTGAGTCTACAACCCTTACTATCTTCATGAACAAGCTTTCATCAAGGAATTAGTATTACAAAGGTTCTACATGGTTCTATGAGTCCCATCTAAGTCTCAACAAGTGATCAACTACAACATTGTGAGTACCCTTCTTATTGATCATTTTTATGTAAGATTCTTGTAAGATAACAAGAAATCTAATCACCCAAGGGCTAACCACTTGTTTGTTCATAAGAAAATGAATAGCACTATGATTAGTATGGAAGTAGATTAGGCACCTGAGCACATAATTTCTAAACTTTTCCAATGCATACACCATTTCCATTGGCTCCTTTTCTATTGTGGTGTAGCTAAGTTGTGCCCCAATGATGCTTATGTTGGTGTAAGGAATATCAGTATGGCATCTTGTGGTCATCTAGCTATGTTAATACTACACCCAATGCATAGTTTAAAGCATCGCTCATGATATGAAAAGGTTTGAACTAATTCAAAGCTCATAGGATTGGTGTCTCAATCAGCTTTTATTTCAAGGTTTCAAAAGCCTTTTTGCATGACTCCATCCACTAAAAAGATGCATTCTTCTTAGTTAATTCAACTAGCAGTTTTGCAATCTCTAAACATTTTTCTATGAACCTTCAATAATACCTCATGTGGACCAAAAATTATCAAACATCCTTGATGGCTAAGAGCCTTTCAGTGATGTTCTATATAACTTGAATTTTGTCATGATCCACCTCTATTTCTTTCTGTGAAATTTTGTGCCCTAAGACAATCCAATCCTAGACCATCAGATGGCTTTTCTATCAATTAATATTTAGAATAGTCTCTACACATCTCTTCAACACCTAAACAAGATGGTCCAATGCTTGTTTAAAATCTATCCCATGCGTAGAAAAATCATCCATGAATACTTCAACACCATTTCCTAATTATTTCTAAAAGATGCTAAGTATAAGTCTTTGGAAGGTGGCTAGTGTATTTTAGATGTTGAAAGACATTTTCTTGTATGAAAATGTTCCCCATGAATTGGTTAACATCATCTTCTCTTAGTCTTTTAGCACAATGCGAATCTGGTTATATCTATTATACCCATCTAGAAAACTATAATACTCATGTTTTGCAATAGTATTTATGGCTTGGTCAATGAATGGTAGAGGAAGATCTTTGAATTTGGTAGAATCCAACAATCGGAAGTCAATGCATAATTTCCACTTGCCTGCCTTCTTTGAAATGACTACCAAAGGGCTAACCCATTCACTATCTATAGTGGAATATATGAATCTAGCCTTTAATAATTTCTCCAACTCCTACTTGACTACTTCTTTAAGTTTTGGGTTTAAACTTCTTTATGATTGGCATCATGGTTTTCCTACTAGATTAGTATATATCCAATGTTTACAAATTCTTGAATCAATTCCTGTGATCTCATCATAAGACCATGTGAATGTTGTTGGCCACTTGTTGACTACTTCCAACAACTTCTTTTGTTCTTCTTTGTCTAGGTTAGCATTGATTATAACTAGTTTTTGATTATTAACAAATCATATTCAAGTGTTGTTAATAGGGCAATTAGATCTAATGATTTTTGCACAACTTGATATAGGATCTCTAGTTGTCCCCATCCTATTTCTTCCTCTTAACCTCCATGTAAGTACGGATCTCTTCTTCTTAGTTATTCTAGCTTATCAACTTCTTCTACGTAGGCACTTACTATTTAGTTTACTAGTTCCATGTATATATTTGATTCAATTTCCCTATCTGTAATCAACTACTGGGTACCTTCTTTTTGGGTGGTTGCAATATACAAGCACTTTTTCACACACATTTCTTTGTCACATTTGTTGCATGTTGTATTCTCTTCTTATCTGATTACCCATATCTTCTACATGTAACTACACCCATTATCACTATATGTGATACATGAAACTCTACATCTCTAAATGATTCCTACTTCATCTTCCTTGGAAATCTCCAAGGACAAATCTCTAATACCAAGCTTAGCATCAAAAGTGCTAAGCCAAGCCCTTTCCATTATGATTAGAAACTTTCCCTTATTTTTACCTACATGAATAACTAAAAAATCAGTAGGGTAGGACCAACCACTGATGGTGGTCACATCATCCACTTGTCCTAGTAGAACTAGTCTACAAGCTCTAGTTGAATGTTGCTTTTCTTTAATGGTGATAAATTCTAGGCCTAATACATGTCTTTTGATATTGTGTTTACTCCTAACCTATAATCAACTAGAGGCTTGCATGGTTTTTTCCCTGGTACTTGAAGGTACACCAAGGGACTTCTCAAATTTGTTCATTTTTTAGGAAGTGCTCCTTCCTTGATCTAGTGAGTCATGGCTTGCATTAGCATGATATTTGTTACATTTGTATTTTACAATGATGGAAGCTTGCTATTTCTTAAAGGATTGGATGTGGATGGGATGGAAGTAGATGTGTTTCCCATCCATCAAACCTTCTTTGGACCCACTCGGAATAATAGTCATTTCCTACATTGTGGTTTCTACATGACTACCTCCTCTTGCATGTTCATTACCTAATTTATATTTTTCTATTGCCATTGTTATAGTAGTTTCCACTACATTAGAGTTGGTGGCACTGGTGGTAAAGGATTTGGATGTTAACTTAGTGAACTAGCCACTTGTGGATGCATGTATGGATTGGAGCCTATCCTTGGTAGTGTAGGTCTATGGTGTTCAAGTGGATAGTATTGTGGAGCTTGAACTGCTACATTATGTGGAGAAATTAGACATTGAACATACTATCCATATAGGTCTAGTTGTCTATATTGGTATTGTTGTCATAGTGGTGGCATTGCCCATGATTAGGGTTGCTACCACTACTAGTAGTACTACTCCTATGATTGCAAATAGGCTCCACTAAGGTAGTATTTTGGTTGGAAGGCATGCTAGTAGTTACGTTGAGGGTAAGGCAACCATTTGGGCATTTTCTTCTTGGTGAACTTGGGATTGAGTGCATATGCTCCTATTTCTTATAAATGTGCCATCATAGGATAACATCCCTTGGGATGTTCATATTAAGACACTTCACATCGTCCCTCATGCTCAAAGATTATTTCTAAACATTTAGACACTAAATCTACTTTTCCTTTCTATCCAAAATCTCTCTTCTTCTTCTTCTTCTTACCTTTGTTAAATGCTTTCTTAGTTTGTTCCTCCACAATGTTTAAATCTGTTGCAAATTTTTCATCTACCAAATCCCACATCTTGTCTACCTTTGCTGCAATATCAATTATAGATTTCTAAATAGGTAATATTTTCTTTTGGATCACTTGATTCAAGGTTTCTATTTCTTGTTGCTTACATATTCTTACATCCCTTTTGTGAATGGATGGATCTCTATTGTACTCTTCTGTTGATTCTCTCTTCTTTAGTTCACCTTCTTTCTTTGTCACTTAATTAATAAGTTATCTAGATTCGATGGGTAGACATCCTGGATAATCAGGCTTGGGCATAAGCCCCAAGGGTCTCTTTGGTCTTGTTTGTAAGCCCATCGAAAAAGTGCCTAAGTTGCTTTCTTTGGAAAAGTCCATGGCCTAGGTACCTATGCAATAGTAAATAGTATCAACCCATTGTCACATCAAGGGATTCATGGGTCCCTTGTTTCCATCCTTGGATTTGTTTCCAAAGATTGGATACCTAGGAACAAGTTTGCTATTTATCATTAAAAATTTCTAGCATGTTACTCCAACTTCTAATTGATTCTAGTTCCAATGAGCTATACCAACTTTCAAAATCTTTAACAAGTATCCTTCGGAACAACTTCAATTTCTACCAGTCACTCTCTATGTTCTATATGAGGCAGACATCATGGAGCACTTGAAGGTGGTGTTGTGGATCAACATTATAATCACCCTCAAATCTGGGCATGTTGATCATATCTAGTTGCTTAATGTAGTTGTCACTTATGTGTCTAGTTGGTATGTATACAACTTTCCTTATATCAATCATGCTATGAGTTGCCAGTAGAGGTTCATCATAGTGACCGAGTTTGTGAGCTCTATTGTAGTGATGCCCCATTTGGTGCTCATATCTCTCTCTATATCCCCTTCTATCATTATTTCTTCATGGTTCATGGTCTTCATCTTCTTCATTAGAATATCTTGGGCAATGATCATATCAATTATAAGTCCATATTCTCTTCTGTGGGTTGGTAGGGTCTTATCATGCATTTGGTCACATGGTATCCTTCTTATGCATTACTCAAATTCATTCCTCTTAGAGCTATTTGAAGCATGATGGCTATTGAGTGCTTTGGAGGAGAAACAATATTGCCTTGTAGGTCTCTCCATCTTAGCTACCCATCGTAGTGAAAGATGAAGGTGAAATCAAGATAGTAAGAATAATTGTGAGCATATGAAATCTTTGCTTACATTGGCATACTCCAATCTTCATCATTATTCTCTTTGTTAGTACCCCTTTTTGTCTTGCTGGAAAGTGATAGTTTGTATTTGGTTGAAGCCATGTTGTAAATGTGATGCCTTTTTAAGTGTGTATTATCACATTTATTTAAGGATCATGAGTTTTAAATTTTGAATTTTTGGTATAATGAACTTTGTAAAATTAATAGCTTAGCACACATTAACATATCCCTGACAACGATGCCAATGATGAGCAATGGAGCAATCCAACATCCAACCATACAAGTCACAAGTGCTCACACATTACCCAATCATAATTCATGGATGGAAAATGTTGATATGCTTGTAATTGTGTTAAGCTTGCAATCATTATCTTTCCACTTCAAGCTAGTGAATTCTAAGTGTATGGTTTAGCTTGTAGTGAGGCATATGTTAAGTGATGTTGTAGGGCCAGTTATGCTCCTAAGTGTAGTCATAGTAAAAGTAGAGTTAAATGCTAAGTCTAACTAACAATGGAAACATAATCTATTCTAGCCTACAGTGATGAGTATCCATTCATGATTCACTGTACACACCTTGGGCTCATGTAATCGTTACTAGGTTACCAAGTGAATTCACTACTGAGTGAATCAAGTACCACTACTAGCACTACCAAACGATTATACTTAAGTGCTCAAAATTAGTTGTACTCATTCCACTTTAATAACATGTAGGTAAAAATAAAGTTCTTGAAAAGTAAAGTATTAAGCTAGCAAAATAGTATAAATTATGCTAAGTAAAACAATAGACTAAGGGAATGCTAGAATGATGGGAAACAATGTTGATCTTTATTTCTATCACAACTTGTGCCCAAGTATAACTTGCTCAAATAAATACACCATTCAACTATGACACATCACACTATGGACATTCACTTATCTATTGCTAAATCTATGTTCAAGACATAAAACTGCAAGAGTTCTATTATGATGGGAATGAAAAGTTATTGGATTATGCACCCAAGTATTGTATTTATAAGGGTGAACACATCCTGAGACATCATATCAATGATGACATAACATGAGAAGCGACATCATTGATACAACATCATTGCTACAATTTCATAACACATCAAAATTTGTATTTATCATCTTCTTTCATCTACAATGACAAAAAGTCATACTTAGGTTGAACATGGTTTGAAGAGCACTCCATCATATATAAAGATTCCAACTTCAATCATAAATCTACTATAGAATTTGTCCCATCAACATTATGTCTTACTTTATTTACTAAACATAAACAAAGTAATTTATTTAGGGTTGAATCTTCTCATACCAACTCTTTGCCATGTCACTATTAATTGCAAGTCTCACCAATTTGTAACTACTCAAGTTACCCAAAGTTTTTCAAATCTACATTGCTAACACTAGAAAAAACTACAAACCACAATCAAAATTTGCATTGGTGATAATGAAGAAAACAAACTACAACCCATCATGATTTTACTGTGTTAAAATAAAAATATGCAAAGTGCTCACAAGAGTAGGTTAACATGTGTACTAGATCATAATGTTCTTGTGAAGAAAAAAAATCTAAGCACTCCTCAAAAAAATCTAAATAATAGGCCTAAACAATATTATCATGTTGTTGTAAAAGAAATATCCAATGCTTAAGCCCTTAAATCTCTAAATGGGATTTAATTTTTTTAAAAAATTAAACTTTTTGACATTTATTAAGGACAACAAGCTTGGATTAGATTTTAATGTTATGATAAAAAATATCTAATGCTCAAGCCCTCACATATTTAAATTGGATTTATTTTGTTTACAAAGATTTTGGGTTGATTTGTGTGCATGCAGATTAGAATCCTATGGAATCAATGTTTAGCAATGATTACAAAAGGGACCATGATTCATAGATGCTTGCATGAGATTTCATTATGGATTGAGGTCACCTAGGAGATTTGGCTTTACCAAAATGCTTGATGAGCGACAAGGTACCCCTACGCTCAACCATATGAATATGAGCATTTCATGCATGATCCAGTCAAATTCCAGGGACTAAGTGCTTATCATTGTCTTCCCAAGCTTACCTATATGTCACGATTGTATGGTTAAGTAAGCTTGAGGCATATGATTTTATAGCTTTTATGTTTTTATGTCCTGCGCTAGTAGGGAAGGCGATAGATAACTAAGTGACTAATTTAACTTAACTACTCATTAACTAAGTTCTAACTAATCCTAACACCAGCATATGTTCCCACTTGTCGTACACATCCTGAACAAGTGCAACGCTGCTGGGATTACCAAACACTAATTGTTACTGGGTTACCAAGCATTACATGCATGCTCGAAGTGGTCATGCTTGTGTAATTTAATGATTTTCTTAATCGATCAAAATGAATTACTGTGCTAATAACATAAATGTAAAGTGCATAAAATAAAGTAAATGCATAAGAAAATAAAATAAAAGAAATGTGTAAGAAAAAAAATCTCAAGTGCTACAAGGATGAATCAAAGAGCTCATCTTTATTGCCATACACAAGGTGTGCTGAGGTACACAATGCTCAAATAAAGATCCATCCACACTTAGATCTCTTGCTATGAGCACCTGGAAAATACTCTAACTTTCAAACAGACTACAAGAGTTTCGCTACTTGACTGGTAAAATACTTTCTTCCCAATTATTTATAGGCTTGGAAGCAACTAATCTAATAATTAGAATAACTGCTAAAGTGACTGCTAGAGTAACCACTCTAATAATTAGAGTAACTACTAGAGTAACCGCTAGACTAACCACTCTAATAATTAGAGTAACTGCTAGAGTAACCACTCTAATAATTAGAATAACTACTAGAGTAATCACTAAAGTAACCACTGTCATCATATCCCCACAACTAAATGAAAATTAATCCTCGAGTTCCTTACAAAATATTGGGAAAGTATGGGATTATTGACTAATTGACAACTGACAGTGGAATGGGATGACAAACTCAACGTGCCCAGTGAATGGATCAATAAGCATATTACAACATTAATGTTCATGACCATTGTGGTGAACACTCATACATAAATGACATCCAAGCCTTTATTTGGTAGCTTGAAGAGAACACGAGAGAAAGAAAGAAGATGGAGTGTGTTGCCACTAATGTCGAGATTGCACCTTCCACTTTTTATCCATAGACATGCCACTAAACTTGCTCCTTTCATAAATGCTCCACTTTCGATCCATCCTGAGTGCTTCCTCCAAGCCCAATCCATTGTTTGTATGATTGCCATCCGCACACACAACACAGTCATAAATGAACAAGGATAGATAAACCACAATGCAGTTGATACGTTGCCTCGATATGAAGCGCATTGGTTGAGTTGTGGTTATGGAAAAAACTGGTTTGGAGATTTATCACTAGCAACTACCCAAGGTGTAGGGGTCAGGAAATTAGTAAAATGAAAAAAATTAAAAAATTTGTGCCAGGGCCCCCACAACTAAGAGCGAACCCCTAGTAGCTATAAGAAGGAAACACATGAGGAATAAGAAATATGAAAAATATTAACGGCAATGCCAATAAAATGGATGTCATGGATGGGGATGAAACAAGAAATGATTGATTGTAGGAAATTTTTAAGGAAAATAATTTAATAATTGCACCAAAAAGAAATGCCAGTGGGTCCTCGCCAAAGCATGCTCATGCCCTTTATGCCCTAACAAACCTACAAACCAAAGAGTCCATAGGCTCTAGGAGTGTCATTTGGAAGCAAGAGTTAAAAACTTATCCACAAGAATTCACTAAAGAAAAATAATGCATCAACCTAGAACGAACTAATGATAAAACCGGCAATGAGGTGGAAAATGGGGAGAAAGATGGAGAGGAGAGAATGAAATGGAATCCCAAGAACAAGGTTGTGTAAAGCCCCTTGTTTATTTCATGGTTAAGATGATTGAGTAGAACTCATCCCAAATCCAGACTCAAACCAACCACATTTAGTGATCTCGCATCAATACACTTGGCCAATCCATCCTCTTGAGGCAACAAAAATTCCTTCACAAAGATTGGCCACCATCCCAAGGAGAGTGAGATGGAGAAGTAGGAAGTGAGAAAGGGCCTTTGTTAGAGGGAACCTTCAGGCATGGGTAACATGTCTTTCCAATGCCATTACTAACACTTGTAGCCCATATTGCTCTATTATGTCTAGGGGGTGTGCTTTGAATTGTCACCTTTTTCTCTTTTTTCTCTTTTTTTTTTATGTTTATGCTTGAGAACCACACCATGCAAAGATTTATTTTTATTCACTCAGCTTCCTGATATTTGAATAATGTTAGAATGGCAGAAAACCCAAGAAAAGGCATCCAAGCACCCCAAGAGAATGGCTAGCACCAATGCATCGAATCTCCTTAAAGTCACACCCTTTTCATCCTTTGAGTCTTTCCTTGGTTTGAAAAATACCCAGCCACCAATTCATTAACAAGTTTACTTAGAAAAAGGGGACTTTAAAATTCCAAGCCAAAGGAGACCATAGAGTTGTATGGATGAGTGGACAACATGGACTCATTGCCTATTTTACCAAAAGAACCATACCTTAATATCAGCATCATAATTCAAAAGTAAAAACCAAACATTAGCAATCAATATGATATAATTCAATCCACCATCATGAACACTTATTAGATGATGAATAAAAGTAAATCAAGTAAACAAAGAAACAGTAAAAACATGAACGATGGTGTAAAACAAAAATAAGAAAATTTGAAAGAATGTGTAAAAAAAATTCAAAAAGAACTGAGGGCCTAGAATGGTTAGCATAGGTGGCCATCTCCCCCATGACCAAGTTGGAAGTAGGAGATTCAAAATAGTGAGCAAGGATGTCCATCAACAAATGTAGCATGTGTACTGGCTATCCTAAGATCCTAGAAAGGTTTGGTTTATTGTATGTTGACCAACAGTTTCTTGTCTGGGCTCTCAGGTTTGTATATTGTCATGACCCCTGAAGGAAAACTTGCATGAATAATATAAGGTCCTTCCCATAGTGTTTGAAATTTAGTACATTGTGGCACATATGTGGGATTCCAGTAGAGAACCTTATCTCCTAGTTGATATTTAAATTTCCTAATTCTTAGGTCATGACATTCTTTATTGAATGCTTTATGCAATTTGTTAGATGACAGGGTAGCTAATCCATTTTCATCTAGCAAGTTAAGGATTACTAACTGTTTTTTTTTGTGCTAGATCAAGGTCAAGGTTGAGGTCACATGCTGTGGATAGTGTATGGAGCTCAGTTTGAATGGGAAGGATTAGTAATTTACCGTACACTAACTCATAGGGATAGTAGCCTATAGGGAGTTTCCATGTGGAGCGGTATGCCCAAAGAGCATCATTTAGTTTAGTGCTCCAGTCTCGCCTACACTTGCTAATGGTTCTTTTCAATATCTTCGTAATCTCCCTCTTGGTGAATTCTACTTGGTCGCTCTCTTGGGGGTGATATGGTGTAGTCAATTTATGCTCAACTCCTAAGTGTTGCATTAATTTCTTAAAAGTTGAACCTATGAAGTGTGTACCATTGTTTAAAATAACTACACATGGTACACCAAACCTATTTATGATTTGTTGTTAAACAAATCGTGTAGTTGTAGATGATGTACAATCTTTAACAGCAACTACTTTAGCCCATTTTTTTAGGTAATCAATGGCAATAATAATATAAAATTTTTCATTGGACATTGGTGTAATCAGCCCCATAAAATCAATTCCCCAAATGTTGAAGGGTTCTAATAGTTGAATCCATTGTTGTAGACCCTCCATTCTAGCAATCATTCCCCCATCATGTTGACAGCACTCACAAGATTGGAAAAAATGATGGGCATCCTGAAATAATGTAGTCCAATAATATCTTGTAAGTAGGATCTTGATGGCCGTTCATCTCCTAGTGTAATGATCCCCACAAGGACCCTCATGAGCACCTTGTAGAACTCGTAGTTGATCTATGTCAAGAACACACCATTGAACCAAGCCATTTGGACACACTTTGTAAAGTTTCCCATTGATCTTCATAAAGTACTTGGCTTCGTGTAGAAACTATTGTTTCTTCTTAAGGTTTAACTCTTGTGGTGTTTGTTGGGTGAGGAGATAGGTAAGAATGCTACTGTACCAGTTTGTCTCCATGGGTGATTGATTATTCACTACATCAACAAAGAGGAATTCATCAGGGAAATAATTAGAAATTGGATTCTCATCCTCTTTGTTGTCCCATTGCAATCAAGATAAATGATCAGCAACTACATTCTTGGTGCCCTTGCGATTGATCATTGTTAAATTGAACTCTTGTAAAATTACAAGCCATTGTATGATACAAGGGCTTATCATTGGCTTATTCATGAGGAACCGGATTGCACTATGATCTGTATGTATATATACTTTATATTCCAATACATAGTGTCTAAACTTTTCTAATACAAACACTACAACCATTAATTCTTTCTCTGTGGTAGTGTAGTTAAGTTGTGCACTAGTGATACTTCTACTTGCATAGTGGATGTAATAAGGACGCTTCTGGTCATCTAACTATGTAAGTATGGCTCCTAAAGCATAGTTGGATGTGTCAGTCATGATATGGAATTGTTTGGACTAGTCAGGAACTTGGAGAATGGGTGTTTCTACTAGCTTCTATTTTAGAGTTTGGAAAGTTAATTCACATTCCCTGGTCCACTCAAAAGGTACATCCTTTTTCGTTAATTGTACTAATGGTTTGGCAACCTTTGAAAAGTTCTCAATAAATCTCCTATAGTAGCCAGTATACCCAAGGAATGACCAAATATCTTTAACAGCTTCTAGTTGATGGGTAATTCCTTGGATAATTTGATTTTCTCGAGGTCTGCCTCTATCCCTATGTGTGAGATTTTGTGCCCTATTACTACACCTTCTTGGATAATCAAATGACTTTTCTACTAGTTAAGCCTCAAATTGGTTTCTACACATCCTTTTAACACTTGCTCCAACTAGTCCAAGGCTTGATCAAAGTTTGCTTCATAAGTGGAGAAGTCGTCCACAAAGACTTCCACACCATTCCCTATCTGCTATTGGAATATGCTTAAAACTAGTTGTTGAAATGTTGTAGGGGTATTGCATAAGCCAAATGACATCTATTTGTATGCAAACATTCCCCAAAGCTTGGCTTGGTCTTCTAGGGCTATTTGTATTTGGTTATATTCACTATATCCATCCAGAAAACTGTAATAGCGATGCCCTGCGATGGTGTCTAAGACTTGGTCGACAAATGGAAATGGAAAGTGATCTTTGAATATTGTTGTATTTAGTAGCCTAAAATCTATGCACACCATCCATTTTCCTCCCTTTTTAGGCACAATAACTAAGGGGCTAACCCATTCACTATCAGCAATGGGATATATGAACCTAGCCTTGAGAAGCTATTTGATTTCTTCCATGACTACTTGCTTCAGCTGTAGGTTCAAACACCTCTATGGTTATCTTCAAGGCTTCATGGAGGGGTCGGTGTAAATTCTATGTTGGCATATCCTAGGATCTATTCCAATTAATTTGAGATATGACCAAGCAAAGGCTTTTGACCATCTATTGATTACCTTTAGCAATTCTTCTTTATGTTGAAGAGCAAGCTTAGTGTTGATAATTATTGATTTTTCATTTTTAAGGAATGTGTATTCCATACCGATGGGAAATGGTTTCAACTTGAGGGGCTCTTGCTTAAATTTCTTAGGGATTTCCAACTTTTCCCAATTGACATTTTCAAGGTTAAGACTTGGAAGTTGGCAGTGGACTTGCTCTAATGCATTTATGCTATCGATGTAAGTGCAAGTTAAACCCTCAGTTGGTTCCATCCATATGAGTGAACTGCATTCTTGATCAGTTGTCAGCCACTAGGTGCCTTCCTATTGTGTGGCTACTACATACAAGCATCTTTGTATGTTGATCACTTATGCACACTGATTACATGCAAGCAATGTTAAACTTTGCACAAACCATAACCTCTGCACGTAATTACACCCTGTGTCATTGTATGCAATACATAGAAATTTTTTCTTCTCAATCTTTCCAAATATATATTCCTTTGATATTTCTAGGGAAAGATCATGGATTCTTACGCATGCATTGATGGTTCTTAGCCATGCTCTTCCCATTATTATTGGGAAGTACCACTTACCATTGTTCACCTAAATCACTAAGAAGTCAGCTGGGTACGACCACCCACAAATAGTGGTAATAATGTCTTCCACTAGTCCCAATGGGATAGTGATGGATTGGTCAACCAACTCTAGATGGATGTTGCTCTTTTTCAATGGAGGTAGGTTCCTGGCCTTGTACATTTCTTGAGAAATCAAGTTGACATCGGAACCTAAATCCAAAAGATCCTTGCATGACGCATTTCTAGCAATTTGTAAGTATATCAGAGGACTCCCGGGATCAAAGAATTTCCTGGGAAGGTGGCCAGCTTTGATCCAATCAGTGACGACATGTGTTAGCATGAATGTATGCATTGAGTGTGGTGGTTGAGTTGAAGGAGACTCCGAAGTTTTGATTGATACTGAGGCGTCTAAGGAATTAGTTGCTTGTAATTGTAAGGGCTTGGTTGGACTGTTGGTTCTAAAGAAAGGTCTTTTCTTCATGTGGTTGTTGGAACCAACAGTAGGTTGAGAGTTAATAGCCCTTGTGGCATTACGTTGCTATAGCTCGGTAGTGATTTCACCCTGCATAACTAGAGTAGGTGGTACTAGAGCTATTGGTGGAGGAGATGTGACTGGATGAGAAGGATGATATGCTTGCAGAATATCACCCCTAGAAGAGGGAGTCCCATAATACCTGCGGGCTTGGTAGTGAGGTTGAGGAGTGATGTGACCAGTAGAGTCACATGGGGAGATTGGCTGCTACACATAATATCCATACGGGTCAGGTTACCAATAAGGATACTATTGCCTTGGTGGTGGCATTCCCCATGATTGTGGATGTTGTCACTATTGATATTACTCAATCAGTTGTGGTGGAGTTCCACTAGGATAATATGTTAAGGGTTGGTGAAACTTCCTTGGGTTAAATTGAGGATAAGGTAACCTTTGGGGTGTTCACCTTTTGTTTAATTGTGGGTTGAGTGCATACACCCCAGACTCTTGTAGATGTGAGATTACAGGGCAACATCTCTAAGGATGGTCATATTGACATATATCACATCCACTATCATTGTCTATCTCTAAATCCACAACCTCGTCAATGATGGCAACTTTACCCTTACACTTGCTACATGCATGTTCAACCTCTTTTTTTTCTTTTCTCACTACCTTGCTCTCTAAACTCCTCTACTATTTTAGGAATAGTTTGAAATCTATTATCTAGGGAATCCCACATTTGGTCTACCTTTGCTGAAACTTCTGATGTCATCTCTTGGATAGGAAAGGTTTTCCTATTCACCATCTCTTCGAGTGGTGACTCTTCTTCATCCTCAAAAACTCTTACTTCCCTCTTCCAAAAGTAAGGATCATGGTTATACTCTTTCGCTCTTTCTCTCTTTCGTAGCTCACCTTCTTCCTTAGCAACTTGCTCCAATAGTCTTTGAATTTGATGGGACCTAAGCTTGGATATTCTTCCTTGGGCATAAGTCCCAAGGGTTCTTCTCATTTCATACCTAAGCCCATCCACGAGATGGTGCAGTTGATCCCTTTGCGAATAACCATGGCTAGAACAACGATGTAATAGTGCATAGCATCGACCCATGGCAGCATCCAAGGGTTCATGTCCTCCTTGTTTCCAGCCTTGGATTTGCTTTCGCAAGTTAGACGCTCAGGAGTACATTTGGTACTTCTCATTAAATAGTTCTAACACAGTAGTCCACCTATGAATGGATTTTGGTTCTAAATACTGGTACTAGCTTTCCACTTCTTTAACTAGTTCCTGTGAAATCAACTTAAGTTTTTGGCATTCTTTCTCTATATTTTGTAAGGCACACACATCATGGAATTCTTGTAAGTGATTTTGAGGATCAACTTTGTATCCCCCTTCAAATCGTGGGATATTGTTCATATCTAATCTCTTGATCCTACTGTCTTTTTGATGCCTTGTTGGAATTCTAACAGCCTTAATTGTGTCCAACATACTTCGAATAGTGAGTAGGGGTTCATCGTGATTGTCTCGTCCATGGCATCTATGATGCCTACTTTGTTCCCTACTCTTCCTTCTTCTATGTCATGACTCTCTAGAGTGCCCTTGTCCCCTTTCCTGGCTATTTCGTCTATGACTTCCACTTTTCCTACCTGTATCCCCATGGTCTCTTTCTTTATGATTGCATCCAGATATTGAACGAGAGGGTGAAGGAGATGATGAAGGTGAAGAAGAAGGAGAACCACCACCATGATGGTGTCTGGTATAGTCTCTTTTGTGGTCTTGGCCCTGATCGTGATTGTGATCAGAATGTCCACCTTTATCATGAGCTCATGTCCCTTTTTCGGACCCTTTGTGCCCATGGGTATTAGAACCTAGGTTATGAATAGTGGAATGAAGGTTCTAATACACAACCTCTTGGCCAAAGTCAAGGGGAGGAACATCGTTGTGTGGGTCACTGCTTGAGGTAGGTTCACCACCCTCATTTTTTCTTAAGACAGGTGGGGCATCCTAGGACCACTTACCCTTCAAAGACTTATGATGTCTCTCCTATTGCAAGTCCCTTTGATGTTGTGCCTCTATGGGATGGTATTCTCTTGAGTCATGGTCTTGCACAATGTATTCTACATGTAAGTGCAGCATAGCAATTCATGTGAGAGCATGAAGAAGCACGCTCGGGACTAAACAATCGGGAGGTAATAATATGTTACCTTCTAAGTCTCACCAATGCAATTGTTTGTCTTGATGGAAGATAAAGGTGAAGTCTGGTATATACTCATCGGGATGAATATATACCACTTGAACTTGTTGAGGGACTAGCGGATCAATGTCATGTGTATTACACCATCGACTGTTTCTTATTTTAGACCTAGGTAGTGAGGTGCTTTTATATGAAGGAGACATACTTTTCTGTTCAGTGTGCAATGTATTCTTGTTTATTATTTTCTCAACCAACCCTAAGGGTTTGTTCCAATGATGTGAATGATTTCATATGTTCTATTTAGCTCATAAACAACTAAGTCCCCAGCAACAGTGCCAATGATGAGTGGCGAGATACCCCTACGCTCAACCATATGAATATGAACGTTTCACGCATGATCCAGTTGAATTCCCAAGGACTAAGTGCTTATGCGCCCTTGTGGAACAAGGATGGGTTGGTTGATCATTGTCTTCCCAAGCTTACGTGTATGCCACGATTGTACGATTAAGTAAGCTTGAGGCATATGATTTTTATAGCTTTTATGTTTTTATGCCCTGTGCTAGTAGGGAAGGAGAGAGGTAACTAAGTGAATAATTTAAATTAACTGCTCATTAACTAAGTTCTAACTAATCCTAACACCAGCATCCATTCCCACTTGTCGTCCACATCGTGAACTAGTGCAACACTGCTGGGATTACCAAATGCTAATCATTACTAGGTTACCAAACATTACACACATGCTCGAAGTGGTCGCGCTTGTGTAATTTAACAATTTTCTTAATTAATCAAAATGAATTTTTTTGCTAATAACATAAATGTAAAGTGCATAAAATAAAATAAAACAAAATAAATACATAAGAAATGCATAAAAAAACAAATCTCAAGTGCTACAAGGATGAATCAAAGAGCTCATCTTTATTGCCATACACAAGGTGTGCTTAGGTACACAATGCTCAAATAAAGATCCATCCACACTTAGACCTCCTACTATGGGCACTTGAAAAATACTCCAAATTTCAAACAAACTATAAGAGTTTCACTACTTAACTGCTAAAAGACTTTCTTCCCAATTGTGTGCCTAGGCACTATATTTATAGGCTTGGGAGCAACTACTCTAATTATTAGAGTAACCACTTTAATAATTAGAATAACTGCTAAAGTAATTACTAGAGAAACCACTCTAATAATTAGAGTAACTACTAGAGTAACTGCTAGAGTAACCACTCTAATAATTAGAGTAACTGCTAGAGTTACTGCTAGTGTAACCACTCTAATAATTAGAGTAACTACTAGAGTAACCACTAGAGTAACCACTCTAATAATTAGAATAACTACTAGAATAACTGCTCTCATCAATGCTCATACTTTTCATGAAAAGTACCTAAACTCTTCCTTTAAATATATCTTAATGGTAATGTTTAACACTCATGACTCCTTGCAAGATAACCTAACATGAAATTTGTAAATTTTGTGTTATTCTACTTTCCTAGTGATGAGTGGCGAGGTACCCCTACACTCAACCATATGAATACGAGTGTCTCACGTGTGATCTGGTCAAACTCCAAGGACTAAGTGCTTACGTGCCTGAATGGAACACTCAAGGTTAATCAATCGTTGTCTTCCCAAACTTACTTGTATTGTCACGGTTGTATGGTTAAGTAAGCTTGAGGTATATGATTTATATAGCTTTTTGTCTTTTTTATGTCTTCTGCTAATAAAGGAGAAGGAGAGAAGACTAAGTGGCTAACTTACATTAACTATTCATTAACTAGTTGCTAAATGTTCCTAACACCAGTATCTATTCCCACTTGCCATACACATCCTGAACTAGTGCAACGCTGTTGGGATTACCAAATGCTAATCGTTACTGGGTTACCAAGTGCTAAACATGCTCAAAGTAGTCGTACTAAGTGTATTTAACTAAGGGGGTTGAAGGTTGAGAGAGATATTAATTAGCTAGGAAATCATTAAACAATAATTAATTACTAATTAGCTTAATTCTGTATGCTGCAAGGTTTATCATAAATATTGTCTTTATTGCCATACACAAAATTGTGCTCAGGTACAAATTGTTCGAATAAAGATCCGTTCACTCTATGACTCCTACTGTGGCCATACAGAAATAATTCTAACTCTGGAATGACTAAACTACAAGAATTTGGCTAAGGGTCTAAGTCTAACTCCTTAGAACAAAGGACGCTACCTCTTATTTATAGAAGATGAGGCAGGACGCGATATCGCTTATGCGATATCACGTGGTGGATGTGATATCATGTACATGATATCGTGGCTCATCATACCTCCATGACTGAATGAAAACTCGTCCTCGAGTTCCTTACAAAATATTGAGAAGGTATTGGATTATTGACTTGAATGACAGCTAATGGTGAACAAGATGACATGTAAATGGATCAATATTACCATACATGACAACATTAGTGTTCATGCCCACAAGAGTGAACACTATGCACAAGTGACATCCAACCTTATTTAGCAGCTGAGAGAGAAGAGAGAGAGAAAAGAACAAGACGTGTTGCTGCCGACGCCAAGATTGCACCTTTCGTTATCCATCCATAACCATGCCATAAATCTTGCTTCTTGCACAACTATTCTAGCACCAGTCCATCTTGAGTGTTTTCTCTAGGTCCATTCCATTGTTGTATGATTGCCATCTACACACATAACACAATCACATATGAGCAAGGATAAGTAAATCACAATACAGTTGATACCTTGCCTTGGTGTAAGGTCCATTGGCTGAGTTGTGATATGGATAATATGGATTCTAGAGATATAACATTGGTGACTACCCAAGGTGTAGGGGTTAGGAAAAATTGAAAAAATTGGACCAAGGCCCCCATGACTACAAGTGATTCTCCGATAATGATAGGATGGAAAAAGATAAGGAATAAGAAAGATGGAGAAAAAGAAATAATGATGATGCCAATAAAATGGATGTTAGAGATGGGAATTTACAAAACAAATGTTGATTGCGGTAATGTTTAAAGGAAAGAAGTTAACTGATGCACCAAATAGGAATGCTAGTGGGTCCTCCCCAAAGTAGGTTCATGCCCTTTATGCCCTAACAAACTCACATTCAAAGAGTCTGTAGGCTCTAGAAATGTCATTTGGGAGCAAGAGTTAAAGACTTAACCCCAGGAAATCACCAAAGAGAAAACAATGTATCAACCAAAATATAGACTATTGATACAACTGACAATGAGGTGGAAAATGGAAAAAGAATGATGGGGAGAAGGGAATAGAATGGAATCCCAAGAACAAGGTAGTGTACAGCCCCTTGTGTATTTATGGTTAATGTGACTAAGTAGATCTCATTCCAAATCTAGCTGCAAACAATCCACATCTAGTGACGTCGCATTAATATACTTGGCCAATCCATCCACTTGAAGTAATAAGAATGCTTACGCCAAAGAGTCAAAATCGTTCCGAAGAAACAAGAAAGGGAAAAGTAGGAAGCGAGAGAGGGCCTTAGTTAGAGGGAACATGTTTGTTTAGTTCCATAACCAGTGCTTGTAGCCTAGATGATTATTTTTTCTAAGGGGTGTGCTTTGAATTCTCACTATTTTTTTTTTTTTTTGCATGAGAACCACACCATGCAAAGACTTATTTTTATTGGATCAACTTCCCAATAATGGAGCAATGTCGAAATGGTAAGGAAAACTCAAGAAGAAAACATCCAAGAACCCAAGAGAATATCTAGCACAAATGCATCAAATCCCTTTGAAGTCATACCCTTTTCAGTCCTTGAGTCCTTCCTTAGTTTGAGAAATGCCCAGTCACCAATTTGTTAATAATTTTATTATTAAAGAAAGAGACTATATAGTTCCAAGCCAAAAGAGAACATAGAAATTCATGGATGCATGGATGATGTGGACTCATTGCCTGTTATATCAAAAGACCCATACCTTAGTATCAACATTATAACTCAAAGGTAAAAAGCAAACATTAGCAATCAATAGAATACAATTCATACCACCATCAAGAGCACTTATTAGATGATGAATCCAACAAAACAAAAACAACAAACAAAGATAAAATAAGAACAAAAATAAAAATAAACAAAACAAACAATCACACAAAGAAATGAAAAAGTATCAACGATGTTGCAAAACAAAAACAAGAAAATTTAAAGAAATTTGTAACACAAAAATGTGTAAAAAAAACTTTAAAAAGGAATTGAGGGCTTCAAATGATTAGTAGAGGTGGTCGTCTCCCCCATGACTGAGTTGGAAGGAGGAGATCTGAAATAGTAAGCAGGGTTGTCCCTTCTCAGAGGTATTATGTGCATTGGCCATTCTAAATTCATGGAAGGGTTTGGTCTATTGCACATTGACTAACAACCCCTTCTTAGGACTCTTGTTTGAATTTTTTAGGAATTTCCAACTTCCCTCAGTTGATGCTTTCGAGGTTAAGGCTGAGAAGTTGGCAACAGACTTTCTCTAGTGTGTCTATGCTTTCAATGTAAGCACAAGTTATTCCCTCAATTAATTCCATGCACATTAGTGAGTTGCTCTCTTGATCAGCTATCAACCACTGAGTGTCTTCTTGTCATGTGGCTACTGCATACAAACACTTTTGTATAATAATGTCTTGTGCACACTGGTTGCATGCAGGCAATGCTAAACTTCGCACAATCCATGATCTCTGCACACAATTGCACCCTGTATCATTATATGGAATGCATGGAACCTTCTTCTTCTTGATCTTTCCAAACTTTTTCTCTTAGATATTTCCAAGAAAAGATTGTGGATTCATAGGCGTGCATCTATAGTACTTAGCCATGCCCTTCCCATTATTATTAGGGAGTCCCCTTTATCGTTATTCACTTGTATCACTAGGAAATTAGATGGGTACGACCACACACACACAGTGGTGATGATGTCCTCCACCAGTCCCAAGGGAACAGTGATGGACTGGTCGGCCAACTCTAGGTGAATTATTCTCTTCCTTAATGGAGGTAGGTTCCTGGCTTTGTACATTTCTTGTGATATTAAGTTGACTCCAGAACCTGATTCAGAAGAGCTTTGCATGGCTCATTCCTAGTAATTTGGAGATAGATTAGAGGGCTTCTAGGATCAAAGAATTTCTTGGGAAGGTGGCCAACCTTAATCCAGTCAATAATGGCATGTGTTAACATAACTGTATGCATTGAGCTTGGTGTTTGGTTTGAAGAAAGCTCTGAAGCCTTGTTTGATGGGGAGGCGTTCAAAGATTCAACCACTTATGGTTATAAGGACTTGGTTGGACTGTTTGTTCTAAAGAAACATATTTTCTTCATATGGTTATCAAAACCAACAATGGTTTGAGGGTTTACAACCCTTGTGGCATTGCATTGCTGTGGTTGAGTAGGGAGTTCTCCTTACATTGCTGGAGTGGATGGTAATGGAGCTATTGGTGTAAGAGCTATGGATGGATTTGAAGAATGGTATATTTTTGGGTTATCTTCCCTAAGAGAAGGAGTTCTATAATACTCATAGGCTTGGTAGTGATGTTGTAGTGTAACGTGACTAACAGAGTCACGTGGAGAGATTGGATGCTGCACATAGTAGCCATATGGGTTAGGTTGTCAGTAGGGATATTGTTGCCTTGGTGGTGGCATCCCCCATAACTATGGGTATTGCCACTATTGATGTTGCTCAAAAAGTTGTGGTGGAGTTCCACTTGGGTAATATGTTGAGGGTTAGTGGAACTACCTTAGGTTACCTTAGGGATAAGGTAACTGTTAGGGTGCTTGTCGTTTATTTAGTCGTGGGTTGAGTGCATATACCCCAAACTCTTGTAGATGTGAGATCACTGGGCAACATCCCTTAGGATTTTCGTATTGGCATATCTTGCATCCACCATCATTGTCCATGTCTAAATCCACAATCTCTTCTGTGATGGCCATTTTACCCTTACCCTTGTTACATGCATTTTCCACTTCTCTCTTTTTCTTTTTGTCGCAGTCAGTACCTCACTTCCTAGACTCCTCTACAATTTTAAGAACAGTTTCAAACCTACTATCCAAGGAGTCCCACATTTGGTCTACCTTTGCTGATACTTCTATTGTTAACTTTTGGAGAGGCAAATTTGTCCTATTCACCATCTCTTCGAGTGGTGACTCTTCTTCCTCCTCACAAAATCTCACTCCCCTTTTTCGGAGGGAAGGATCTCTGTTGTATTCTTCTGCACTTTCTCTCTTTCGTAGCTCACCTTCTTCTTTGGCTACTTGCTCTACCAATCTATGAATTTGATGAGACCTAAGGTTTGATAACCTTCCTTGGAAATACGTCCCAAGGGTTCTTCTTGTTTCATGCCTAAGTCCATCCATGAGATGGCATAGTTGATCCCGCTACGAATAACCATGGCTAGGGAAATGATGTAATAGTGTGTAATAGTGACCCATGCCAACATCCAAGGGTTTATGATTTCCTTTCTTTCATCCTTGGATTTGCTTCTGTAGGTTAGACACTCAAGAGTACATTTGATACTTATCATTAAACAGTTCTAACATTGTACTCCACCTCCAAATGGATTCCAGTTCTAAGGCCTGGTACCAGCTTTCAACTTCTTTCACTAGTGTACTTGGGAACAACTTCAATTTTTGCCATTCATTTTCTATGTTTTGCAAGGCACATGCATCATGGAATTCTTATAAATGATTTTGAGGATCAACATTGTATCCCCCTTCAAATCGTGGGATGTTGTTCATGTCTAACCTCTTGATCCTACTATTGTTTTGGTGCCTTGTTGGAACTCTTACGACCTCCATTATATCTAGCACACTTCTAGTTGTGAGTAGGGGTTCTTCATGATCATCTCATTCATAGCGTCTATGGTGTCTACGTGGTTCCCTACTTTCCCTTATTTTATGAGTTGATTCCTTAGAGTGCCCTCATCCTCATTCTCGATTTTCTCATTGATGTTTTTCACTTTTTTTTCCTTTATCCTCACGATTGGTTTCCCTATGACTATGTCTGAACACTGAAGGAGAGGGTGAAGGTGATGATGAAGGTGAAGAAGAAGCAAAACCATCGCCATGATGATTTTTTCTACCTTCTCTTCGATGGTCTCGGCCTCAATCGTGATCACGATCAGAACGTCCACACTTATTAAGTATTTGTGTTCCTTTGTTGAACACTCCATGTTCATGCGTATTAGAACCAGGGTTGTGAATAGTGGAGTGGAGGTTTTGATACACTACCTCTTAACCATTGTCGAGAGAAGGAACATCGTTTCGTGGGGAACCTGTTGAAGTAGGTTCACCATCCTCAATTTCACTCAAAATGTGCAGAGCATCATGGGGCCATTTACCCCTCAAGGATGTGTGGTATCTCTCCTGTCGCAAGTCCCTTTGACGTTGCACTTATGTGGGATGATAGTCCCTTGTGTCATGATCGCATGAAATGTATTTTGCGTATAAAAGCAGCATGCCTATTCTTGAGAGAGCACAAAGGAGCATGTTGGGGACCAATCGGTTTAGAGGCAACACTATGTTACCCTCCAAGTCTCTCCAACGCAGTTGTTTGTCTTGGTGGAGAATAAAGGTGAAATCAACTACATACTCATCAGGATGAGTATATACCATACAAAACTATTAAGGAACTGGCGAATTCTAGCTATGTGTATTATGCCACCAACTACCTCTTGTGTTAGTCCTAGGCAATGAAGTGCTCTTATGTGAAGAAGAAGACATTTTGGCTTGTTCGGTGTGCAATTTACCATTGTCTTGTCTTCCTTTGATTAACCCTAAGGGTTCATTCTAACATTCCAACAATATGAATGATTTCCTATGTTCAACATAGCACACAAACAACTAAGTCCTCAACAACGGCGCCAATGATGAGTGGCAAGGTACCCCCACACTCAACCATACGAATACGAGCGTTTCATGCATGATCCGGTCGAGCTCCAAGGACAAAGTGCTTACACGTCATAATGGAACACTTAGGGTTAATCAATTGTTTCTTCCCAAACTTACTTGTATTGTCACAATTTTATGGTTAAGTAAGATTGAGGTATATGATTTTTATAGCTTTTTGTCTTTTTTATGTCTTCTGCTAATAAAGGAGAGGGAGAGAAAACTAAGTGGCTAACTTACATTAACTATTCATTAACTAGTTGCTAAATGTTCCTAACACCAGTATCCATTCCCACTTATCGTGCACATCCTGAACTAATGCAACGCTACTGGGATTACCAAACGCCAATCATTACTTGGTTACCAAGCACTACACGCATGATCGAAGTGGTCGTACTGAGTGTATTTAACTAAGGGGGTTGAAGGTTGAGAGAGATATTAATTAGCTAGGAAAGCATTAAACAATAATTAATTACTACTTAGCTTAATTCTATATGCTGCAAGGTTTATCATAAAGTTCATCTTTATTCCCATACACAAAATTGTGCTCAAGTATAAAATGTTCGAATAAAGATCCGTTCACTCTATGACTCCTACTACAGGCACACAAAAATAATTCTAACTCTGGAATGACTAAACTACAAGAATTTGGCTAAGGGTCTAAGTCTCACTCCTTGGAACAAAGGGCACCACCTATTATTTATAGAAGATGAGGTAGGACATGATATCGTGTACGCGATATCGTGGCTCATCACCTAGATATTCATACCTGCTATTTTAAATGACCTTTATGATGCTGTGCATGACTATTTTTTGGTTCTTGGTTTTGATGTCCTATAGAAATGCTTGGAGCTATTAGGTTGATTGAAAATGTAGTTGGAATTTTCTTTCCCCAAATCTGCATGATCCTTCTAATGATTTTATTTCTAGTTAGTTTTATGATCTAGGTGTTCATTTGTTTTGCTAGAAAATATTTTTCCTCCATGATGATACTATTGTTGTAATTGTTGATTTAGGGTTCAACCCTATAATTATATAAATGATCTAACTTTCCCTAAAAAACAAGTTTTGAGAAAGTTGTAGAAGGCTCTGAATGGAATTTTAAAGGATTTAAACTCATAACTTTAGATTTTTTTAACCTCTAACCATAATACCTTTTAATTTACTAATGCATCTTTGATCATTAAATATTTTTTCAAGTAATTTTAATGTCCCACCACTACCAAGGTAGCTAGGCAGTTATGGGACCCAAAAAATAAGATAAACGCTAAAATGGATTAAAAGGTTCAAAAGACATCCAATCCTTTTCAATCAACTCTAGCATAAACATATGGTGGTGAAATCCTTCATATCAATTTCCTCCCATGTTTTATCATCCATGGTATTAGGCTTCTTTCACATATCATCAAGAGCATTATGTAATTCTTGATATATTAGAAAATCTTGTGCCTTCATTTTTCACAATTCAAATTTTTGTCTACCATTAAATTTCTTAACATCAAAATTTTCAATTCTTAAAAAACTAACCATTCATGATAATTTTTAAACTTTTACTTCAATGCCAGTTATTAAAAAAATAAAAATAGGTAATATGCATAACAACAATAATAACAAAAGAACACACAATATTTACATGGTAAAATCCTTCAATGTAAAGAAAAACATCCATGAGACAATGCAAGAAATTTTATTTAGGATAAATTAGTAAATATAAAGCTTCTTTATAACTCTTTAGAACTAACTGATCACAAGTGCATGCCAAGCTTGTATTTATAGCATAATTTCTCTTAATTATCTATTACTTGAAGTTAGAATACCCATATTACAAGTACAAGAGAGTACAACTTATATATTAAGTTAACAAATAATTCAAATCTATATTTATCAATTCCCAAAATAGAAAAGTAAAACATCACAAAGAAAAAGAAAATACATAAGATAATTTTTTGTCAACTCTACAAATACTTTTAATATGATGCTTCTTAATTTTCCAAAAAGAATTATCTTCATCAAATCTTTCAAAATTCTTCTATTTTAATGTCAATTTAATTTTAAAAATATAAATGATTTATTACATAACTCAAAAGAGCTCAAAGGGCATATAGTAAAATCAGCAAATAATATAAAATATTTTGATAATTTATAATGAGTCTTTAGAATCTCATCACAAAAGTCATCCAAAGTTGATAATTAGAAAATAGGAAAAGTCACAAAATCTACATGAATGTTGCTCTTTTGGAACATTAATCCATAGTCTAGTTTCAATCGAAAGGTAGTGAGACTCTATATAAGAACTATCAATTACAACTTTTGTTCACCTTGTAATTACAAAAAATATATAACTAGACTAATAAGGATTATCTTCAAACCCAATGCTAAAGATCCTTTTCAAACTTGATATAAGTAGATTCTACACAAGTGCTAGTGCTTGCAGTTTTTATTCACACTATAATTGTAAGAGATATATAACTAGCCTTTCTACAAAAGAGCCTTCTCCAACATAATGGAAGTAAAATTTCATTGTTTGTTATTGAAAATACCTTTGTGTATTTTATTGTAGAGTTTAACTCTCCATGTTCTTAATACCTTCTCTTTTTTTTTTGACTTTTTGAGATGAAGAACCCCACATTTTACTCTTTATGTTCTTACTCTTTTTTATTCTTTTTAAAGAAAAGAAAACTTATACCTAATAGCACAACCCCGACTTACATAATAGGGTAGATGCAACATACAAGACTATTTCATTGTTGTCATACCTATAACTAGAGGTGGCTATAAAAGCCACAACCTCTTTTATAAAGGATGATTATCCTAACCACTACACTACACCCCTAAGTGTACTTTTCATATTGTTAATACTAGTTCTTTAATATATTCATCATCTTTTTTTTTTCATAAGTGTCAATAGGTTAAGAGCAAAAGGTTGTTAGAGTTAACACAACCACAATGGAGGATGTAATAGAAGTCTTCAATTTTTTTTAAAAAAAATATTTTTTCATCTATTATTAAAATTGCAGCCTAATAATGATTCACGGTTGGATTGTACTGCTCTAAAAGTTGTTGTGATGATCATGGTCCTTTGAAAAATTGGAAAAAAATCACAATGAGTGAATTGTTATGGATCAAACATCACATCCTAGAAATGGAAGGATAAATTAGATGTCCAAATAGAATTTTCATAATCAAAATTAAATCTAATACCCAAAATAGTCTTGCAAAAATTTAGATAAATTGGAGTAAAGCATAAACTAAGGTAAAAACTGCAAGAAATAAAATAAAATGAATAATGTACCCCAAGATTTATAGTGGTTTGGCATGGGCCTATTCCACTCTGTAGGGCTATCCAATCTCTTCTACTCCTGGGTTCCATTTTGATCTTTAAATCCTTAAAGAACAAGTGTTGGTTTCAAGGGTTTTTACTCTCCCTTTCATACAACTAGGATTTTAAGGCTAAATTCCTCAAACTAGATGTCAACACATAGGAAAATAAAACAATGCTTTTGGGATCTCCTAATAGATCAAATTGCATCTAATACAAGCACAGATCATGCAAGAGATATAGCAATAAGAACATAGAAATGCTATAAAAATAATTTTTTCTAAGTATAGCTCTTTTACTTACACATTTAAACTTTCTTTAAAGGTTTACTTTAATCTTACTTGTGTGGACTATAGAACAAGGTTGATTGTGTGATTGTGTGATTGTTGTGTTTGTAGGAAAAGAACTTGGATTAAGATAAGAAGGTTTTTGAAAGCTAAAGAACATGGACAATGAATGAAGAATTCAAAGTGCAAAGAAAGGGTGGAGAAAGATGTCTTCAAGAAATAGTAGACATCTTGGAAAAATTAAAGGTAACACATGGAAAGATTTCTTTGTAAAATAGTAGATGTCTTTCATCAAAAAAAGTTTTCTTTCACCAAAAAAATATGTCTTCCCAAAATGAAGACTAGTTATAGAAACACTTCTTTCACTAGATAAAGACTTTTTCCTAGAATGGAGGCCAAATACAAAAACACATCTTATCCATGAAGAAGACATCTTCCATGACCATTAACTAGCCATTGCACAAATTCTAAGATGAATTTGGAAACATAGTATCTATAAGAAGTCATCATTCTTATTGGAAAATGTGCAAGCTCTTATACTATCATTATGTAATCATTTTGCAATCATTGTAATCCTAGTTGCTCTTCATTGTTCTATCTTTTGTTTGTTGTAAAGTGAGCTAGACCTCAAGTACAAGTATCTGCAAATTAAGTTGCATTCATTCCTTGTAATCATTATTCTCTTCTATTACCCTACAAGATTAATTCTTCTTATAAGAAGGCATCTTATTTGAGCTTGTTAGGATCTCGTAGGATTAAGTGATGGTGTAGTGCCACAACACTCAAAAGCAAATCTCAAAGTTGTAAAGGTAGTGGGATCCTTAAAACCACATTCTAAGCTTATTGGGACCTTGTGAGGTTGAGTGGATTCATAGTGTCGAATCACTCGAAAGTAAATCTTAGAGCTTGTACAAGGTATGACACCATTCAAAAAAAATTTGGAAGGAACAAAGTCCAGAGGTATGCTTGCAAACTACCCTCCCAGTATGGACTATCAAAGTTGGGGAACCGTGTTAAAATTAGTGTGTGCTTTGTGTCAAAAAATTTTCTTAGGGAACTTATTCATCCTTCCCCCTGCCCCCCTTTCTAAGTTCAACAATCCACAACTTGCTACTACTAATATACCAATCTTAGTCTAATGATCCATCTCCACATATGCATCAATGGTCATTAGAGTTATGATGTCCTCAAATGAATGCTACACCCTTAAAGAAAAATGAAAACCTTCACTCCTTAACAGTTTGCTCATCTCACAATGTTCAAGAGGCTTTTTGGCCTTTTTTATTTTTGTTATTTTTCTCCAAAAATGTTAACCTTAAGAATGCTCCTTTTCTTAGCTCTAAACCTTCCATTGAGTAGGGTTAGGTGACCTATGGAAAGATTAGTCAACCTTAAGAGTGATTCATTTTCTATAGATGAAATCGCGCAAGCTCTCAATTTGGTCAACCTTATGTGGGATTGGTTGAACTATCAAATCATTCGATCAACTAAAGGATGATTCAAACAACCAAAGGATTTCTAATTTTAACAACAAGCTCAACCATTTGAAAATTTTCCAAGGCATCAACCTCCATCATAACAAGTATGCATTTTAACATTCCAAATCTCCAATTCAATCAAGAATCTTCCCCTGTTTGGACATGATAAAAGCACCTTCTTTTGGAAGATGGAAAATACAACATGTACATTGGTAGAGAACTTAAAATAAAATGAATAGCCATGCAAATAATGAGGCTCCTCTTGAGCTTATGACTCCCTTTACTTCTTTACAACTGCTTGTATTCTCCCCCTTGTTTGACATTTATGCAAATTAGGTTGTTCATTGGAAGATGGAAAATATAACATGTACATTGGTAGTGATCTCAAAATAAAACAAATAGCCATGTGAATTATGAGGCTTCTCTTAAGCTTGTATTCATCTCATATGTACATCAAAAGTAAAGATAAATATAAATTAAGACTAATAAATCCAAAATCATACTACTCAAAATGTTATCAACAATATGAATCCTTGTAGTCATTACATATACATATTTAAACTAATACCAAGAGCATGATCTACTATAAATATGGGACATAAAAATACCCAATACTTTAAGAGCACTTAAAACAAAATATATATATATTAAGAAATAGGCTTGAGATACAGAACTTGCACAAAGTATAAATAGGAAAACCATTAGCATATCAAGTCAAACTTGTAAGTGAAATGTGGGGCATTTATCCGAGTATCAGTAGTATTATAAAGGGTTAAAATAAAATCAATATAGATATCTCCAACATGAAAAAATGCTTGTACAAAAATATTATTTTATCAGAAGGCTCAAACACCTACACATGAAAAGCATAATTCTAAATCATTTCATAAGATAAAGATAAGTACAAAAGATACTAGAAAATAAAATGAGAATGTGTAAAATGATCATGCATGAGCATATAGATAAATATTTGAATGTTAAAAAGTTAAGCATTTTGAAAGGTAAAAGAATAGGGACGTAGGAGTCTACTAAAATTGTAAAAGCATATTAGTAAAAGACATATATTAAGTAAGCATAAGTCTTAATACAAAACATTTTCACAATTTAATATAATTTTTTCCTACCAAGATCCCCAAGGATCTATCAAAAACTGGTAAATAAGGAAAAAATAACTAGAACTGACAAAGCATAAGAAAGGCTAACAACACAAAAGATGAAACACAAGGACAACTCATTCCTCCACCTCTAAATCTCTCTCCTCAATGCTTTCCTCTATCCTTGATCCAATAACACCACTAGTCCCAGCCTCCTCCTCTTGTTTGGACCTCTCAACTATAGCTATCTTAACTTTCTCTTTACTTTCAGATCCCTCAATGTTAGTGTTGGCGACCGTTTGGTACATGACTGCCAACGAGTGTCGAACAGGATTTAGGTGCTTGCTGGTCTCTAGCAACACCAAGGCCTAGATACCTCTAAATAAACTTAGTAGTTAATATGAGTATGTGTGTGTGCTGTTGCGGTGTGCAGTTGTGAAATATGAAATGATTGTGTTGTGTGTAAACTACAAATGACTTATCTTAAAAGAGATTTAGCCAACTTTGCCAAGTACTGTGAGTTGTTGAGAGTTCCTATTTTGTTCAATTTCCTAGTCTACGTGGTCCTTATAATACCTACTTGTAACAAATAAAATTTTGCAAAAACATTTGAGCACAACTCCACAAATCTAATTCTAATTTTCCCCAGAGAAAGAGATAGTTCCACAAGAAAACTAGAAATAGAGCAAGATTCAATGGAAATAGACAGAAAGGAAAGCAGATTTGTGTTAAGACCTCAAATATTTAAACAAGGTAAAATGATACGAGTAAACACTTCGCGATAAAGCTATCCCAAATTCAATATCTATGAATTGTTCAAACTTCCAAGGCTCAAATAAGCAATTTCTTCAAGACAATCCTACTATGCTACCAAAAAATTGTTGCATAAACTATCACGTACGAGACTCCATTTTGGCTACATAATGGACATCAACAATTGCATTCAACAAAACCTTCAAAAGGCTTGACAATTTCTGATTGAAATACCATGGAGACTCACTTTAAAGATAAAAAGAAGCTATTCTGTTCCCATCAAAATACCAAAGATTCTCTGAACCCTCTTGACTATTGAATCGTTCAACAGCATGACTACAAGTAGAGGCTCTCTTACAACAATCCCAATAGCGGTTCTTATACGTTGCACAATAACCAAATTCACTACTAAAATGCTCTTAAGGCTTTCAAACACAAGTGCTTCTATTGCAAAATTTTAACAGATATTTTCTTTTGGGCAACAAGAACAATAAGAGCAATCTAAAAATCCCAAAATTACTTGCAAAGGATGATACTATCTAAACCACTAGCTAAACAATTTAAAAAAAATAAAAATAAAAAAACATAACTCATAGGACTATGACAAAGAGGCTGAAATCTTTTCTTTAGCAAGTCATATTACAAGCAATTTTTCACAATTTCTTCTTTACAATGCTCTTCTCCCAAGACTCAAAGAGTGTCTCCAAGAGAGAGCCCAAGTGTGATCCAAAAATGGGACCCCAAACACCCCCCCCCCTTGAAGCCTTTTTATAAGGTTCAAAGGTATTTAGGTAAGTTACAAAATATCTTGGGTGGTTATAACCACCATAGAGATAAAAAAGCTACAATGGACAAGTGTCCTATTCAGTTGCCAAGTGTCTTCATTCAGTTGCCAAGTGGTCACCATGGAGATAAAAAATTTGTAGTTGACAAGTGTCCCGTTTAGTTGACAAGTGACCCATTTAGTTGACAAGTGGCCATTGTGGAGATAAAGAGGTTGTAGTTGACAAGTGGCCTTGGTGGTGATTATAACCACCATTTCAATTGACAAGTGTTCAATTCACATGGGACTTTGAACAATTGTTGCACAAATTCCCTTTTTAAATCATAAAATATTTTATTGTTATTTAAATCATAGTAGTAGAGATAGTAACCATGGAGTTGATGCATACATGGATGGGTTAATATAAAAATATATATGTAAGTGTGTACAACCGAATGCATAAATGGAGTGGCACCCTCATGTTTCCAACATAAAGCGACTGTCACGTTATGTAGATAGTATATAATTTAATTATAGTTTAATCATGTAGATAGTATATAGTTTATAGTGTCAACACATAGCATTGCTTGCTGTTATGTAGTTTGTGTAATGGTCATCGTAGTCCAGGTTCAGCATGAAGATGCCATTGGTGAGTTCGGCCATCATTCGTATGAACGTGCTCATGCTGGACAATCGTTTGTATGACCAAATTTTAGTTCATCATATTCAAAGTTTCTGCCATTGTTAATGACTTAAAATTCAGATCAACATCAGGGTCATGTTGCGGATAACAGAGTTGAGAGTACTGGGATTGTATATCTTGTATTTTTGGCATGGCCGCGAGATTGTTCTTGGAGCTATAGTGCACAACCTCGAATTCAACGACGACCTGTAAAACAGATCTGGATCTATATCCGATGCTCTGCTGCTGCGAAAACAGGCCCAACAAATGATGTAGGCACAAGAACAAGAACCCTTCCTTCTTCATTTTGTTCCTCTGCAAGCAGAGGCAGTACCAGGGACGGCCCAAGATGATGATTCCAGTGAGCGCTGCAGTGATAGCAACGGACCACATGGCCTTGTCCTCCCACCAACTTACCAGTTGCTATGAAAAACCAGAGCCCTAAGAACAACCATGAGCAAACTCAAAACAGTGACCCTGCAGGGTAGACCCCAGCGTCTTGCATCACTTCCAGAAATTCGAAAGCCTTGTCCATCGAGTTGAATGCCGACGTCAGCAGAGAAAATTACAACATCAATCATGGCATTATCATTGCCGTAAAGAGTGATGATGGTGCCGAAGAACTGCTTCTCAAACGGATCATCGCCAACAGCGATGTGCTAGCCCAGGAAAGAGTTTCTGATGAAGGTTTTATGGCCATCCTTTGCTACAATTCCTATGCTGCTGAACTGCAACTGCTGCAAATTCTTGATCAAAACCAATTACTTCCACGTCTCTATTTTTGGCAACAGCTATGCCTAAGTCACAGGTATCAGCGTTGGCATTGGCTCTAGCTCGATTCAGCTGGGAGAGGCCACGTGCTTTCTTGTCGTTTGCCTGTGCCCTTTATTTTTGCCACAGATGACTCCATCTTTTCAACTGTAATTCTTTCAGAAAAATATGATCCACGAAGTGAGAAGATATTTATCTAAATTTAGTTTTGAATGTCGGTCATTGAGGTGGAATCGGCATTCCCCTCTCATCTTACATCTTAGTTGATAGTTTCTCTGGCAACCTTCACATTCCGAAGCGCAGGGGAAGAAAATAATAATATGACTAGAAACATTACGTTGAGCGATCGGGCTTGAGCCAGTTGCCCTAAAACTAGTCAAATCTATTTTCTTACAAATAGAGCGCTCGTGGTACTTGCTGCCCACTTGGCTTTGGCGATCAAGAGTTGGCTTCCTTTTCCTATCGAGTTCACATTCATAAATGACTCGCTTCTCTATTTCTCTATCGTGCAAGGGAAGAAAATAATAATATGACTAGAAACATTGTGTTGAGCGATCGGGCTCGAGCCAGTTGCCCTAAAACTAGTCAAATCTGTTTTCTTACAAATAGAGCGCTCATGGTACCTACTGCCCACTCGGCTTTGGCGATCAAGAGTTGGCTTCCTTTTCCTATCGAGTTCACATTCATAAATGACTCGCTTCTCTATTTCTCTATCGTGCGTGTACTGAGGCTCCCAACTCCCAAAACCCTGAAAGGAGAGTCCGATATCCGAGAGTGTTCGAGTTGTCTCTTGGTGTTTCTTTGCAGCCAACGAGCAAGACAAAATCAATTTGATAAATTCAAGTGGTTTTTGTGTGATATTGTTACACTTAAATGCTTTTGCGAGTACGAACAACCCGTGGTGTTTCTGTGAACAATCTCATTGAGTACCAATTGTAGTTATTCCAAATGTTCCTGTTGGTTGATATCGTTTACAAATGTTGTGATAAATCTTCCTAAATATGGCCTCAACACGTTGTATATCAACCTCATGAAATTTTTGGAGGCATTTCATAGGCCAAACAATATAACTCTCAATTCCAAGGCATCATTTGGTTTCTACAAGTCGCCTTACATTCATTACCTTCCCATACCTTATGGAGGTCAACTAAACCCACTTCTTGACTTGTACATTAATACATGTTTGTAGATCCAGTGAATGCTTCTTTGGCACTAAAATAGCTGGCAGAGGATTTTCATGAACTTTGAACAATTGATCATTTTTCTTAAACAAAATTGTATTTGCTAGTGAATCAATTAGAGAAAAATCTTTCAAACTACCAACCCAACACCTCTAAAAATTCTTCATCTAATAAAATATTAGCAATGTTTAAATCAGGGTGAACGTTAGTTATATGATTAGCTTCACAACCTCACAAAGCCTGCTCCATTAAATGGCCAAAAATGTGCCAACAGTTAGAAGGTAGTTCAATGCTAGTGATGTACTCAAAATCATCCATAGGACCCTTCTCTTTAAGATTTTCAATCATCCTCTTTTGGCAATAAATTTGCTAAGCTAACTTGTTTTTCATTACATTCTTGGTTTTAACCATTTTCTTTGTACAACATTTTTAGGTTCCTTTTTCTTTTTCTTCTCATTTTCATTTGCAAATGATGGAGCATGTTCCTTAGTAATTCTAAGGTTCATACATCTAATTGTTGTTCTATCATAGGAAATGGACTTAGGCGCTTTATGCTCATTGTCATGAATAGGAATATTTGCCCTTAGAATAAGAGTAAACATCATAATATGAATTGAGATGACCATGAACAACTACATGACTAATCATGGGCTAAAAATATACTAAGGATCATCTAATTTCTTTTTCTTAGTCATGTATGAAACACCACAAAAATTTTCATCTTATAGCCAATTTACATCATGTAGCTTTCACCCCATGAAACCTGAGGTAAAACTTCATTGTAAATGTGAAGATTATAACCCACAGTGGTCAATTTCACATACTTTATACTTTTTGGATTAAAAATATCTCATAAGTGATCAAAGCCTCATTCCCTAAGTGAAAAAAGTCTCCTGGTATCTATATTTGGGCTTGGGGGATAGAAAATGCCTTTTGGAATGCCAAAAAAGGCAATTTGATAGGTTTTATGTGGGGGGAGGGGGGTGGTAATACACATTTCTACACTAGAAACACATGCAAGGAGAAAAATCTTACCTACCCCCAGCATGATATGATGGAGGTTTTGGAAACTTTCTCCCTTTAGCATGGAGACTACATGCATAGCCTAGAAGCCTTTCCCCATCAGCATGAAAGCTTCCCCTCGAGTATGGAGTCTTCACCCCCAGTGTTTAACATTGCATCCCCCAACATGGAAGCCACAATAGGCAGATTTCAACACTTCATGCACTTCAACATTGACCAGTCACTTTAGTAAGCATGGTGGAGAGCTCAACATGGAAGATTCATCTCTAGAATAGAATTGTGCCCTAGTCACTATTTATAGTAAATGGAATGGCCATGTGGGGAAGCACTTGCTATGTATCATAACCCCCCAAATTTGGGCACCCATCTCACCTGAATTTGGCAACCCATTGAAACCATTTTGCATCCATTTTACAGCTAATTTGCCACCATTTTACAACTATTTTGTAGCTAAATTATAGCCATTTTGTAGCCCCATTGATGGCCCAAAACCTATAAGAACCAACCTCAAACACCATTTACAAGTTCAGCACTTTCCCAGTTACACACACTTTGGAAATTCAACAATTCTCTCAAGGTTTCACATTTTTTTTTCTTTTTGCAATCAGAGACTATTGGCATACACACACTTTTGCATATAAAATTGTTCATAGTTCTACACTTGGACATTCTCAAGCACTCAAGAGCTTTTACAATTTTCCACACTTGTATTCTTTTGAACCTAACGTAGACACCCTATGACCTTGTGACCTTGTAATCATCTTTAGGATTTCTGAATTTTCAAGCTCCACACTACACTCCTAACATTTCCAAATCTTAGTGTAGAGCATTTGGAAAGCTTATATTCTTCACACTTCTCAACCCCCACCATAACCAACATTGCAGATCTAAGGTTGCAATTGAGGGAGGTTCGAAAGCATCAGGAGTGGCTTATCATCTAGATCATCAAGTAGATTGCATTGGTTTTAATGGGCTTTGAACTCTTGCACTGGTGAAACCCACCCCCTTCTTGGCTGCTCATTCAGGCACCATTTGTACATATTTATCTAACTTATTTTTTATTTTTTCTCAATAAAGTTTTAAGTTTTGGGTTTTGTGTACAAAATACATTTGTTTGTTATCTATGCATTATTCAAATCTACTATTAGTTTTGCATTTCATTCACCATGCTTTACATTTCATAAGTTCCTAGTTGATCTGCTAGATCTGCCAAGGTGCCTCAAATCTCATCCTTCATGGAGGCCCTAAGGGTTCATCGGTTGAGGAACTGTTGTGCATCAAATCTCCTTTGATTTTTTCCAATGAATGAATTTTCCATTCACAATAGGTTTTCTTAACAATCAAAGAAGGCCCTTTGCCTAAATTCTATTACCAGACCTATTCTTGTTACCATTTGAAATCTATTCATTCATTTAAAACCTTCAAATATACCTCACAATCAATTTTGTAGTTCATCCTCCTTTGCTTCCAAAACCCAACATGGGAGTGGTAGGTGTTTGAGCTTTGAAATTTTTACAACTGTTGCTATGGATTTCTAAAGCTAGTGTTGACTTTATTTGGTGAATTTCTTTGTCTTGCCTACCAAAATCTCCCTGTAGTAGAAACCTTAGCTTGGAAGTTACAAGTGGTTTGGGTACTGAAATCTCACAACACTTGCTGTGAATTTTTTAGCCAATTTGTCCAATTTCTAAATTTGCTGGTTCAATCCTTCTAGAAGCCATCCAACTTCCAAATGTTGGCTCCCCCTCCCAACATAGAAGTAGTTGGGAAGCCCAGCATGGAAGAGGCTTAACACCAACTTCTCCAAAACCAACATTACAAATTAAAATCCTTTCCCATAGTTTTACAGCCGAAACTCCTAAAACATCAATGTGCCCCTCCTCCTCTATGACCAAAACTATAGCGTGAAAATTGTAGGTGGTTGGGTGGTGACTTTTTATAACACTTACTATGAATTTTTTTCCTCCAAGGCCAACATTGAAGCCTTTCCATCCTTTTTCTTTTTGCTACCAATTTTCTTTCAATTTCTAAAGTGGGTGGTGTAGCCCTTTCAAAATTTACCAAACTTCTAGAAGTTAGCTTCCCCACACACACACAAACACACACACACACACACACCCCACCCCATCCTCCCAATTTTTCCAAGTTGAGAGAATTAGCATCCTACTAAAATCAATTTTCAGTAGGAAAACCCAAAATTTCCACTTTGGTTTTCAGCCTTCCTCCTTATCAATGTTAGATTCTCATTATCTCATCCTTCACCCAACCCCATCACCACCATTTACCAAACCCCTGACCCCCCCACCCCCCACTTCTACCATACCTAGCATAGAGGTAGTTAGGAGGCCAACTTGGGTGAGGCTTAACACCAACGTTTTCAACTTTGCATTTTTCATAAGGGGGTAAACCCCTCTTATCCCTCACTTACTAATTATAGTAAGTGCCTCATTTTTTTTCATTTCCATTTTCTTTAAAAGGTTTTGAATTCCATTCACCAAAATTTACTTCTATTTTAGCATTTAGAGCTTATTTTAATCCATTCTCAACACTATAGCCATGTCTCTCCAACAGTCCACCAAATTTTCCTTCACCTTCATTGGCAAAGATCCTAGCCAACAAGCTATGAGAATCTAAGACCCTAAAGACCCTATCATGATTAAGTGTAGGCAATGTTTGAGGGTGAGAGGGGAGAGTCCTAATTTTTCTGCCATAAATGAAGATCGTTATAACTTCATTTGTGCTAAAATATAGGTAGGCATGCTAATTCCACAAATGGAAGTAGAGACCAAGAGGGAGTTCAAGCTCATATGTAGGAGTGGGAAGGAGTACATCCCTTCCTTGTATGAAAAACGTCCTCTTAATGACATCTATGCTAGCATCCTAGCCCAATTGATTGCCATGGAAGAGAAAAGTGATAAGCATAGGTCTAAGGAATAACAGGATGAGGAGGATGAATTTAAGGTAGAACCTAAACTTGAAAACATCCTGGGAGGATTATTCCAACAAACATTCCCCAAGGTCACAACACCTTCCTTTAATGCTTTTATTTTCTCCATGGGCATGGTGCCACCATCTTCCACTCCTTCCCACCCTACTACAATGGACCTCACGTCGATTATAGCCACACATCAAACTTAGCTGATGCCACAAACAACAAACTATAACACATTAATGCCATTTATAACACAATCTCAATATATAAAATTATCAATAGTGGTTTTTACCATCATAAATTCACTAACTACTCATGTGGGATTCACCATGGGACCCTAAGCAACATAGGGACCACATATGCCTTGTATCCCATTAGTGTCTCAAGTGCCAACACAGACATCTTTCTCTTTTTTTGGCCCACAAGCTACAACCATGACACAACCTCTTTCTTCCATCTTACAACCCATAGTAAGGCCACAAGCCTTACAATAAATGGTAGAACCATATGTGCAAATTCCATAGCCAATAGAACCGCCACAAGTATTGGATCAAGCCTTCCAAATGATCCAAGACATAATAGAGGAGTTGAAAAGGCTTAAAGCCTCTACATCACAAACTGTCAAGATTATGGACTTCTACTAGGATGATTTCATCAATCTTATAGTCCCACCCTTGATACTTCCTCTTGGTGTCCCTATTCCCCAATTTAGCAAATATAATGGAAAAGGTAATCCTAATGCTCACCTTATTACATTTTGATCCAAATGTTTACTCTTGCAGCCATGGCCTTATGCCATCATGAAGATTTTCCCTGTCTTTAATTGGGAAAGCACTTGATTGATGCCATGCATTACCCAGAGGATTCATATCATCTTTGGAAGAATTTTTTACCCAATTTGTCAACTTCTTGATGTAGAACTTGAAGCCTAACACAACCCTTGACTAACTCATGAAGGTCAAGTAGGGGTCCTTAGAACCCATATAGAAATTCATCTAGAGATGGAATGGATGACTCAAAAAAACACCAGAGCCCATAGTCAAAGCTCATCTTTTAGCCATATTTAAGGAAGGGTTAATGACTTCATCAAGTCTAAACTCTACAACCTTGACCTACAATCCCTTAGCTAGGCATTCTCTCAAACTAAAAATATAGAAGATGCTTCTGAGGGCAGTCATGATTGAGCTTATATAGCATATAAAAACCAACACACTCAAATAGATAAAGAAAAGAGCCAAGATTACAAACTAGGGGTAACAGGCCAATCCACCCAAGGCTCCCACTAATGACTACAATAACCAAACATCAACCTCTAAGACTACTACATCAATGACATCTAGACCTAACTTTGAAAGAAAGGATAGGTCCAAATACACTACCTTATCTATGAAACCATTAGAGCTATTAGACTAACTATTAAAAAGTAGATGCATGCAACACAAACAAATGATCGAAGATGCTTGAATGAAACACAAGTGGCTAGGCGAAATAGCCAAGGATCCCACTTGGGCAATGAAGGATGATCTCCAATTGCCTAGATACTTCAAGCTAGATTACTTCTGTTATTATCATCAACTACCTAGTCATGACATAGACTTCTACCTTACACTAAATGATGACCTACAAAGGATGATAGATAGGGGGGAGCTAGTATTCAATGCTTCCAACCCAGTTCAGCCACAAAACTAGTCAATGTAGGTCTACAATGACCCATTGAATTCTAATGATAGCCCTTATGTTATTTCAACATTAAACATTGATGACAATTAGAGACCTATTAGAGAACCATTTTCAATTCAAGTACCCCTTTGCAATGAAAGGGCTCTTCAACTTCCCATAGCTTAAGAACCCCCTTTTTCATAAGAGTACCATCACGAGTGCCTCTAAGGAAACTTGTTGCCATCAAGGTCCCCCAACCCAATACAACCCAAGCAGCCATAGTTCAACCAATAGTGCAACAACCTCCTATGGTAGCTAATGCTACTACCTCTTCCTCACAACCAATGGCTAATGACCAAAAAATTTTGGCCAAATGATGAGTGGCAAGGGACCCCTACACTCAACCATACGAATACGAGCGTTTCACCGACGATCTAGTCGAACTCCAAGAACTAAGTGCTTATGCGCCTTAATGGAACACTCAAGGTTAATCAATTGTTGTCTTCCAAAACTTACTTGTATTGTCATAGTTTTATGGTTAAGTAAGCTTGAGGTATATGATTTTTATAACTTTTGTATTTTTATGTCTTCTGCTAATAAAGGAGAGGGAGAGAGAACTAAGTGGCTAACTTACATTAACTATTCATTAACTAGTTTCTAAATGTTCCTAACACTAGTATCCATTCCCACTTATTGTACACATCTTAAACCAATGCAACACTGCTGGGATTACCAAACGCTAATCGTTACAAGGTTACCAAGCTCTACACACATGCTTGAAGCGGTCATACTGAGTGTATTTAACTAAGGGGGTTGAAGGTTCAGAGAGATATTAATTAACTAGGAAGCGTTAAAAATAATTAATTACTAATTAGCTTAAGTTGTATGCTACAAGGTTTATCATAAAGTTCATCTTTATTGTCGTACACAAAATTGTGCTCAAGCACAATTTCTCAAATAAAGATCTGTTCACTCTATGACTCCTACTGCGGGCACAAAGATATAATTCTAACTCTAGAATGACAAAATTGCAAGATTCTAGCTAAGGGTCTAAATCTAACTGCCTTGGAACCAAGGGCACCACCTCTAATTTATAAAAGATGAGGCAGGATGCGATATCGCGTATGCAATATCGTGTGGTGGATGTGATATCGCGGTTCATCATACTTCCATGACTAAATGAAAACTTGTCCTTGAGTTCCTTACAAAATATTGGAAAGGTATGGGATTATTGACTTGAATGATAACTAATGGTGAATGGGATGACATGTGAACGGATCAAAATTACAATACATGGCAACATTAGTGTTCATGACCACAAGAGTGAACACTATACACAATTGACATCCAGCCTTATTTGGTAGCTGAAAGAGAAGAAAGAGAGAGAAAAAAGGAGAAGACGTGTTGCTGCTGACATCAAGATTGCGCCTTCCATTGTCCATCCATAACTGTACCATCAATCTTGTTCCTTGCACAACCGTTCCAGCACCAGTCCATCCTAAATGTTTCCTCCAAGTCAAATCCATTGTTGTATGATTACCATCTACACACACAACACAGTCACATATGAGCAAGGATAAGTAAATCACAATATAGTTGATACCTTGCCTCGGTGTGAGATCCATTGGCTGAGTTGTCATATGGCCAATACGGATTCTAGAGATATAACACTGGTGACTACCCAAGGTGTAGGGGTTAGGAAAAATTGAAAAAATTGGACCAGGGCACCCATGACTAAGAGTGATCCTGTGGTAGCGATAAAATGGAAAAAGATAAGGAATAAGAAAGATGGTGAAAAAGAAACAGCAGCAACGTTAATAAAATGGATGTTAGAGGTGGGAATGAAATAATAAAAAGTTGATTGAGGAAATGTTTAAGGGAAAGAAGTTAACTGATGCACCAAATAGGAATGCTAGTGGGTCCTCCCCAAAGCAAGCTTATGCCCTTTATGCCCTGACAAACCCACATTCAAAGAGTCCATAGGCTTTGGGAATGTCATTTGGGAGTAAGAGTTAAAGACTTAATCCCAAGAATTCACCAAAGAGAAAACAATGCATCAACCAAAATATAGACTACTGATACAACCGACAATGAAGTGGGAAATGGAGAAAGAATGATGGGAAGAAGAGAATGGAATATAGTCCCAAGAACAAGGTGGTGTACAACCCCTTGTGTATTTATGGTTAATGTGACTCAGTAGATCTCATTCCAAATCTAGCCTCAAACAATCCACATCCAGTGACTTCACATTAATACACTTGGCCAATCCATCCACTTGAAGTAACAAAAATGCTTTCGCCAAAGAGTCAACACCATTCCAAGGAAGATGAGAAAGGGAAAAGTAGGAAGCGAGAGAGGGCCTTAGTTAGAGGGAACATGTTTGTTTAGTTCCATAACCAGTGCTTATAGCCTAGATGATTATTTTGTCTAAGGGGTGTCCTTTCAATTCTCATTGTTCTTTTTCTTTTTCTTTTTTTTGCGTGAGAACCACACCATGCAAAGACTTATTTTTATTAGCTCAGCTTCCCGATAATGGAGCAATGTCGGAATGGTAAGGAAAACTCAAGAAGAAAACATCCAAGCACCTAAGAGAATAGCCAACACAAATGCATCAAATCCCCTTGAAGTCACATCCTTTTCAATCCTTGAGTCCTTCTTTAGTTTGGGAAATGCCCAGTCACCAATTTGTTAATAGTTTTATTATTAAAGAAGGGGATTGTATAGTTCCAAGCCAAGAGAGACCATAGAAATTCATGAATGCATGGATGACATGGACTCATTTCCTGTTATATCAAAAGAACCATACCTTAGTATCAACATTACAACTCAAAGGTAAAAACCAAACATTAGCAATCAATAGAATACAATTCATACCACCATTAGGAGCACTTATTAGGTGACAAATCTAACAAAACAAAAAACACAAACAAAGATAAAAACAAGAACAAAAACAAACAGTCACACAAAGAAATGAAAAAGTATAAACAATGTTGCAAAACAAAAACAAGAAAAGTTAAAGAAATTTGTAAAACAAAAACTTCAAAAGGAACTGAGGGCCTCAAATGGTTAGTAGAGGTGGTCGTCCCCCCCATGACTGAGTTGGAAGGAGGAGATCCGAAATAGTGAGCAAGGTCGTCCCTTTTCAGAGGTGTTATGTGCACTAACTGTTCTAAATTCATGAAAGGGTTTGGTCTATTGCACATTAACTAATAATCTCTTATCAAGGATCTCAAGTTTGTATATGGTCATGGACCCTAAAGGAAAGGTTGTATGAATAATGTAAGGTCCTTTCCACAGTGTTTGAAATTTTGTGCATTGTGGCACATGTGTGGGGTTCTAGTAGAGAAACTTATCTCCTAGTTGATACTTAACCTTTCAAATGTTCAAGTTATGACATTGCTTGTTATATGCCTTGTGCAACTCATTTGATGACAGGGCAGCTAATCAGTTTTTTTCTAGCACATTTAAATTTTCCAACCTTTATTCTTTTGCTAGATCAAGATCGAGGTGGAGGTCATAAGCCGTTAATAGTGTACGGAGCTTGGTTTGAATCGGAAGTGTTGAAAGCTTTTCATATAATAACACATAGGAAGAGTAGCCTATAGGGAGATTCCAGGTGGAGCAATATTCCCAAAGAGCATCATTCAGTTTAGTGCTCCAATCTTGCCTATACTTGCTAATTCTCCTAGTCAATATTTTAGTGATCTCCCTTTTGGTGACCTTAGCTTGTCTGTTGGCTTGCGGGTGGTAAGGTGTAGTCAATTTATGTTCAACCCCTAAACATTGCATTAACTTTTGAAAAGTTTCACCTATGAAGTATGTTCCATTATCCAAAATAAGTGCACATGGCACACCAAACCTATTTACGATTTGTTGTTGCACAAATCATGCCGCTATAGATGATGTGCTATCTTTAATAGTAGCTACTTCAGCCCATTTTGTTAAATACTCTACGGCAACTATAATGTAAGCTTTTCCATTGGACATTGTTGTGATGGACCCCATAAAGTCTATTCCCCAAATGTTGAAGGGTTCTAATGGTTGAATCCATTGTTGTGGACCATTCATTCTAGTAGTCATTCCCCCATCACGTTGACAGCGCTCACAAGATCGGACAAATTGTCGGGCATCCCAAAATAATGTTGGCTAGTAATATCCTGCAAGCAAGATCTTAATAGTCATTCATCTCCCCACATAGTGACCCCCAAAACGGCCTTCATGAGCATCTTGGAGAATTCTTAGTTGGTCTACCTCAGGCACGCACCATCGAACCAAGCCATCAGGACACACTTTGTAAAGTTGTCCATTGATCTCCATGAAGTACTTGGCTCTGTGAAGAAAATGTTGTTTCTTCCTAAAGTCTAGCTCCTATGGTGTTTTTTGAGTAAGGAGATAGGTGAGAATGCTACTATACCAGTTCATCTCCATGGGTTGGTTATTCACTACACTGGCAAAGAAGGCTTCATCAGGAAAATGATCAGACATTACATGTTCATCCTCTTTGCTGTCCCAATGCAACCAAGATAAATGATCTGCAACTATGTTCTCGATGCCTTTTCGATCAATCATCGTTAGATCGAACTCCTCTAGAATTACCAACTATCATATAATATGAGGGCTAACCATTGGCTTGTTCATGAGGAACCGGATTGCACTATGATCCGTAAGGATGAACAATTTGTAGCCTAACACATAGTGCCTAAACTTATCTACTACAAACACTATAGCCATTAATTCTTTCTCTATAGTTGTGTAGTTAAGTTGTGCACCGACAATACTTCTACTTGCACAATGGATGTAGTAAGGGTGTTTTTGGTCATCTAACTATGTAAGTACGACTCCTAAAGCATAATTGGACATTTCAATCATTATGTGGAATGATCTGGACTAGTCAGGAGCTTATAGAATGGGAGTTTCTACTAGCTTTTGTTTCAAGGTTTGGAATGCTCGTTCACATTCCCTAGTCCACTCAAAAGGTACATCCTTCGTTGTTAGCTGTACCAATAGTTTGGCAATCTTAGAGAAGTTCTCAATGAATCTCCTATAGTAGCCAGTGTGTCTAAGGAATGACTGAATGTCTTTGATAGTTTTTGTTTGACAGGTGATTCCTTAGATGACCCTAATTTTATGTGGGTCTACCTCTATTCTTGCATGTGAAACCTTAGGCCCAAGTACTACGCCTTCTTGGACCATTAAATGGCTTTTCTGCCAGTTGAGCCTTAAATTGGTTTCTACGCATATTTTTACCACTTACTCTAATCGGTCCAAGGCTTGATCAAAACTTGTTCCATAGGTGGAGAATTCATCCATAAAGACTTCCACTACGTTCCGTATCTACTGTTGGAATATGCTTAGAACTAGGCATTAAAACATGGTAGGAACATTACATGAGCCAAACAACATTTTTTTATACACAAAGTTCCCCAAGGACTAGTGAACATTGTCTTAGCTTGGTCTTCTAGGGCTATCCATATTTGGTTGTATCCACTATAGCCATCCAAAAAACTGTAATAGCGATGCCCTGCTATGGTGTCTAAGACTTGGTCAACGAAAGGCAATAGAAAGTGATCCTTAAATGTTGTCATGTTCAGCAGCCTAAAATCTATGCACACACTCCATTTGTCTTTCTTTTTAGGCATGATTACCAGAGGGCTAACCCATTTGCTATCAGCAATGGGATATATGAACCCAACCTTAAGAAGCTATTCTATTTTTTCTTTTACTACTTGCTTCGATTTTGGGTTCAATCATCTCTGCGGTTATTTTTGAGGTTTCATGGAGGGGTTAGTGTAAATCCTATGCTAGCATATCCTAGGATCTATTCCAGTTAATTCAGGATATGACCAGGCAAAGGCTTTTGACCACTTTTTTATTACTTTCAGCAGTCTTCCTTTTTGTTTGGAAGTAATTCTTGCATTGATGATTACTGGTTTTCCATTTTCAATAATCATATATTCCAGAACAATGGGCAATGGTTTCAATTCTAGGGGCCCTTTTTTCAATCTTTCAAGAATTTCCAACTTCCCCCAGTTGATGTTTCCAAGGTTAAGGCTTGGAAGTTGGCAATGGACTTGCTCTAGTGCATCTAGGCTTTCGATGTAAGCACAAGTTATTCCCTCAGTTAGTTCCATGCATGTTAGTGAGTTGCTCTCTTGATCAGCTATTAGCCACTGGGTGTCTTCTTATCATGTGGCTACTGCATACAAGCACTTTTGTATGTTAATGTCTTGTGCACACCGGTTGCATGTAGGCAATGCTAAACTTTGAACAACCCATAATCTCTGCATGCAATTGAACCCTATATCATTGTATGCGATGCATGAAACCTTCTTCTTATTTATCTTTCCAAAAGTGTTCTCCTTAGATATTTCCAGGGAAAGATCATGGATACCTAGGTGTGCATCTATAGTACTTAGCCATGCCCTTCCCATTACTATTGGGAAGTCCCCTTTACCGTTATTCACTTGTATCACTAGGAAATTAGTTGGGTACGACCACCCACACACAATGGTGATGATGTCCTCCATCGGTCCTAAGGGAACAATGATGGATTGGTTGGCCAGCTCTAGGTGAATATTGCTCTTCTTTAATGGAGGTAGGTTCCAGGCTTTGTACATTTCTTGTGATATTAAGTTGACTCCAGAACCTGAATCCAGAAGAGCTTTGCATGGCTCATTCCTAGCAATTTGGAGATACATTATAGGGCTTCCAAGATAAGAAAATTTCCTGGGAAGGTGGCCAACTTAATCCAGTCAGTAACGGCATGTGTTAACATAACCGTATGCATTGAGCTCAGTGTTTGGTTCAAAGGGAGCTCTGAAGCTTTATTTGATGGGGAGACATTCAGAGGTTCAACCGTTTGTGGTTTTAAGGGCTTGGTTGGACTGTTGGTTCTAAATAAAGATCTTTTCTTCATACAGCTATCAGAACCAACAGTGGGTTGAGGGTTTACAGCCCTTGTGGCATTGTATTACTACGGTTGAGTAGGGAGTTCCCCTTGCATTGCTGGAGTAGGTGGTAATGGAGCTATTGGTGTGAGAGCTGCGGATGGATTTGAAGGATGGTATATTTATGGGTTATCTCCCCTAGGAGAAGGAGTTCTATGATACTCACGAGCTAGGTAGTGATGTTGTGGTGTAATGTGACTAACAGAGTCATGTGAAGATATTGGATGCTGCACGTACTAGCCATATGGGTCAGGTTGCTAGTATGGGTATTGTTGCCTTGGTGGTGGCATCCCCCATGACTGTGGGTATTGCCACTATTGTTGTTACTCAACGGGTTGTGGTGGAGTTCCACTTGGATAATATGTTGAAGGTTGGTGGAACTACCTTGGGTTACCTTGGGGATAAGGTAACCATCAGGGTGCTTGCCATTTATTTAGTCATGGGTTGAGTGCATACACCCCATACTCTTGTAGATGTGAGATTATTGGGCAACATCCCTTAGGATGGTCATATTGGCATATCTCACATCCACCATCAAGGTCCATGTCTGAATCCACAACCTCTTCTGTGATGGCCATTTTCCCTTAACCTTGTTACATGCATTTCCCACTTCTCTCTTTTTCTTTTTATCTTGGTCACTACCTTGCTCCCTAGAATCCTCTACAATTTTAGGAATAGTTTCAGACCTACTATCCAGGGAGTCCCACATTTGGTCTACCTTTTCCGATACTTCTGTTGTTAACTTTCAGAGAGGCAAATTTTTCCTATTCACCATCTCTTCGAGTGGTGACTCTTCTTCCTCCTCATAAAATCCCACTCCCCTTTTTCAGAGGGAAGGATCTCGATTGTATTCTTTGACACTTTCTCTCTTTCGTAGTTCACCTTCTTCTTTGGCTACTTGCTCTAGCAGTCTATGAATTTGATGAGACATAAGCTCCAATAACCTTCCTTGGGCATACATCACAAGGATTCTTCTTGTTTCATGCCTAAGTTCATCCACGAGATGGCATAGTTGATCCCACTATGAATAACCATGGCCAGGGCAACGATGTAACAATTCGTAATAGCGGCCCATGGCAGCATCCAAGGGTTCATGATTTCCTTTCTTCCATCCATGGATTTTCTTTCATAGGTTAGACACTCGAGAGTATGTTTGGTACTTATCATTAAACAGTTCTAACATTGTACTCCACCTCCAAATGGATTCCAATTCTAAGGACCAGTACTAGTTTTCATCTTCTTTCACTAGTGTCCTTGGGAACAGCTTTAGTTTTTGTCATTCATTTTCTATATTTTACAAGGCACATGCATCATGGAATGCTTGTAAATGATTTTGAGGATCAGTGTTGTATCCCCCTTCAAATCATGGGATGTTGTTCATGTCTAACCTCTTGATCCTACTATCCTTTTGATGCCTTGTTGGAACTCTTACAGCCTCTATTATATCTAGCATGCTTCTAGTTGCGCATAGGGGTTCTTCGTGATCACCTCGTTCATAGCATTTATGGTGTCTATGTAGTTCCCTACTCTCCCTTCTTCTATGCCTTGATTCTTTAGAGTTCCCTCATCCTCGTTCTCGACTGTCTTATCAATGTCTTTCACTTCATTTTCCCCTATCCTCACGATTGGTTTCCCTATGACTGCATCTGAACACTAAAGGAAAGGATGAAGATGACGCTGAAGGTGAAGAAGAAGGAGAACCATGGCCATGACTATGTTTTCTTCCTTCTCTTCAGTGGTTTCAACCTTGATCGTGATCACAATCAGAATGTCAATCCTTATCGTGTGTTCATGTTCCTTCATTGAACACTTCGTGTTTGTGGGTATCAGAACCAGGGTTGTGAATAGTGGAGTGAAGGTTCTGATACACTTTCTCCGAACCAATGTCAGGAGGAGGAACATCATTTTGTGGGGAACCTATTAAAGAAAGTTCACCATCCTTAATTTTTCTCAAAACATGCAGAGCGTCATGGGGCCATTTACCCTTCAAAGATGTATGGTATCTCTCCTATCGCAAGTCCCTTTGACATTGCACTTCTGTTGGATGATATTCCCTTGAGTCATGATTGCATTCAACATATTCTGCGTATGAAAGTGGCATGCCTATTCATGTGAGAGCACAAAGGAGCATGTTGGGGACTAATCGGTCTAGAGGCAACACTATGTTACCCTCCAAGTCTCTCCAATGTAGTTGTTCGTCTTAGTGGAGAATAAAGGTGAAATCAAGTACATACTCATCGGGGTGAGTATATACCACACAAAACTGTTGAGGAACTGGTGGATCTTGGTTATGTGTATTATGCCGCTAACTACCTCTTGTGTTAGTCCTAGGTGGTGAAGTGTTCTTATGCAATGAAGAAGACATCTTGCCTTGTTCGGTGTGCAATGTATTGTTGTCTTTTCTTTCTTTCATTAACCCTAAGGGTTTGTTCTAATGTTCCAATGATATGAATGATTTCCTATGTTCTATGCAGCGTACAAACAACTAAGTCCCCAACAATGGCACCAATGATGAGTTGCGAGGTACCCCTACACCTAAAAATACAAATACGAGCATTTCACACACGATCCGGTCGAACTCCAAGGACTAAGTGCTTATGCACCTTAATGGAACACTCAAGGTTAATCAATCGTTGTCTTCCCAAACTTGTATTTTCACGGTTATATGGTTAAGCTTGAGGTATATGATTTTTATAGCTTTTTGTCTTTTTTATGTCTTTTGCTAATAAAGGAGAGGAAGAGAGAACTAAGTGGCTAACTTATATTAACTATTCATTAATTAGTTTCTAAATTTTCCTAACACCAGTATTGGTTCCCACTTGCCGTACACATCCTAAACCAATGCAATGCTGCTGGGATTACCAAACGCTAATCGTTACCGAGTTACCAAGCGCTACACACATGCTCAAAGTGGTCGTACTGAGTGTATTTAACTAAGGGGGTTGAAGGTTGAGAGAGATATTAATTAACTAGGAAAGCGTTAAACAATCATTAATTAATAATTAGCTTAAGCTATATGTTGCAAGGTTTATCATAAAGTTTGTCTTTATTACCGTACACAAAATTATGCCCAGGTACAATTGCTTGAATAAAGATCTGTTCACTCTATGACTCCTACTGTGGGAACACATAAATAATTCTAACTCTGGAATGAAAAAACTGCAAGAGTCTAGCTAAGGGTCTAAATCTAACTACCTTGGAACCAAGGGCACTGCCTCTTATTCATAGAAGATGAGGCAGGACACGATATCGCGTATGCGATATCGCGTGGTGGATGTGATATCATGTACACGATATCGTGGTTCATCACCAAACAAAGGAAGAGGCATAAGTAAAAGCCTAACAACAAGGTGACAAGTAGACATAGGCATAAAAAGAAGTGGGCTCATTGAAGCCCACTCCCATTTTGGCTATATTCATGACGTCCTCTACCCAACTCAATCCAACCAACAAGCCATAGGAGGACACCAAAACTCATAACCAAAACAAGGAGGAAGAGCCACAATAGCCATAGCCTAAAGCTAAAGTTAGCATTTTGGAATACATGGAGGAAGTAAAGCACAATCGAGGTGACAAGCCCACAACCAATGACAAAAACTTCCTTAGTGCAATGGACTAGGTCAAGCAAAATAATGCAACCTTAAGCTTGTATGACTTGATCATGACTTCTACTAGACATTAAGAGGTGCTAGTCAAAATGTTAACTTCCATACCCATTAGTGAGGATATCCCCACTAACGAGAAGTTCATCCATGTAGTGATGATTCCTCCCTCATCAAGAGGGAAGAAGTCAACACCCTTAACATTTCACAATAGTGAAAATAAGATTAATCCTCAAATGGAGAAGTAATTATAGCTCCTCTATTCATAACCATAGGCATAGGTTAGTTTAAAATCCATCAAGTGCATGTTGATGACGAAGCTGCAACCAATTTCATCATATGTACCATCGTTGAACACTTGCACTCAACTGAGCAGATAAGACCTACAACCACTACAACTTTTAAGTTCTTCAATGGATCAATGGTTTCTATCAAGGGATCTATCTCCTTGGATTTTGTATCTAGGGATTGACTCCCCACAATCACCAATTTCTTGGTGGTGGAAGAGACACCAAGATTTAGTCTAATCCTGGGAAGATCTTGGTTCGCTTAATTATGATCCATGTCCTCTCCCATCCATCAAGAAATTCACCTTCCTTATGATGAAGCTGAAATCATCATTCATGGTGATAACACCATTTCCCTAGCTGTCAACAACGTAGACATAGATCAAGGATCTAAAGTGAAGTTTCAAGAAGAAGCTCCTAACCATGAAGAGAAATAACCTAAGAAAGCCAATGATGACAACAATAAGCAACAAGATGCATTATGAGATGAAGTCACTTTTAACATCATTAGCAAATGAGAAGGCAAATATAAGCTTATGTAGAGTAGGCCTTAGTGACTTCATAATCTTGTAAAGATAAGGAAGAATTTGCATAAGTGAAGTTCACCTTAACCTTTCCATACCCCTATGGCCAGATGCACCAATAGCCTTGTAGCCTTACTTTTCTTTTGCAATTTATTATATCTTTTTATGCATTTGTTATTTCACTCTTTATGCACGTAGCCTATGCATGTAGCCTAAGTTCATTTACATTTTTACCTACTTACTACAACCTCTCTTTATTTTTACTTATATTATAAACATCAAAAAATCCTTACAAATATAGTTCTTTTCCACAAATGATCGACTAATACCTTAAACTAGCATGATAGCCTGCCCTGGCCTTAAACTAACAACATCTACCAAAATAATGCAACACAACCCACCATGATCTAAAACTAGGAAAAGTAGCCATAAATAAACCATGGTTTGCTAAGACCTTAAACTGACATCATGGCTCGCCATGGCCTTAAACTAGCAACATCTACCAAAATGCAACACGACCCACCATGCTCTAAAACTAGCAAAAGTAGCCACAAATAAACCATGGTCTACTAAGACTTTAAACTGACATCATGTCTCTCCCTGGCCTTAAACTAGCAAAGATAATCATACAACATAGTTTGCTAAGACTTTAAAATGGCAATATGGCCTTCCATGGCCTTAAACTAGCAACATAGCCACAATCATACAACATGGCCTACAGCTATCAAACATCTTTCTTATTATACTTGATTTTTTAGCCTATTATCACATTGATTAGCCATTTGATTCTATAACTGAAAATTCAACATAACCATTATCAACTTTTACAACATTTACTACAACATGATATATAGCCAAAAATCAAATCAAATATTTAAATTTAAAGTTAAAATATCCATATCCATACATAGCCATGGCCACACTATGTGGCAAAAATATCAAAGAATAATAATCATCTATAACATACTCTTAGCTAAACATAGCCATCAGCATAAGAACAAAAATAGATAGACAAAAAGCTAAACTAATGGAGGCCACTGAGTGGTATCTAGATGAGGAAGTGGTGTGTCATTCCCAACCTCATCGCTGGGGCTGCCAATGTCTCTTGAGGCCTAAAATGCAATGACATATAGCCACTTAGCAACCTATAGCCAAAATCAAAACTATAAGTCAAAAACTCAAACACAAAATACATCTATCCTATGGAGATTTTAGCTCCATGAGTTCTGCGGGTAGAAGTGGAATGCCCTCCTTCAAATGATGGAGGATTTGGTCCTCTATCATCTTTACCTAGTCGATATCTCCAAGATTAATGATAGAAAGAATGCTAGACCTATATTTAGTAGTCCAAGTAGAAGGCTCCAAGGTAGCAGTAGCCATAGAGGTCTCACCTGCCTATGACTAAAGAACATAAAATAAAATCCTTACCTATCTAGGGTTAAAACCTAATGCAACCAATTGATGATGTCCTTAGCCATCCCACACTTGAAATTCTATTTGTCTAAAGTCTCTACCCATGGTTTCATACAAAATGTAGGAACGGGAGCTTGTGCTGGTGGTTTTGGAACTACTGTAAGTATAATAATCATCAAAAGGTTAGGATGACAACCAAAGATAAATAATGATATGTAATGAAAATATTAATGCATGGGAATACCTAGCTCCTCCTATTCTTCCTCCTTAGGGATGATGATGGGGGATGTACCTAGTACTACCTCACCAAACAAGGCAACTAAATCATTTATATTTGCATCAACAAGCCCTTTAACCATAGGTTGCTTTAGGACTACCTCTTTTGCATGCCTTTGTTCTACCTCCACTGCAGCTTGGGCTTCCATAGCCTAACATTTTTCTATAATCATAACACATAGAAAATGGGTTAACACATCAAACCATAAAGTATTCATAAACTTTAAAACATGAAATAACTAAACAAAGCATAACTATAACTACCTACTATGATGGCCTAAGCTTAATGTTAAGCTTCTTTAAGGTAGGCTAGTGTAATGTTGGGGGTGCATCCTCCATAAGCCTCTTTAGTTTCTCCCTAGCTACCCCTTTAGCCTTCATACACTGTCATTTGACATCATTGACACTAGCAAAAAATGTGGGAGGCTCATCATCATCAATACTGTCAGGATACTCATACTACCTAACATCAAGATTCTTAGTGGTGATGGATAATGTATCATCCATCCCCTCTAGTGGATTTTGGGCCCACACTATTGGATAAATGCACTTTATCCAAGGCCTAGAAAGCTAGCTCGAGTCTTGGGAAACCCATCATCCATTCCTATACACCACCAAAAACTCCATAAACCTCTTCAGATAACCTGCAAAAAATAAAAAGTACATATGGATTATCGTAGAGGTGTCAGCACGGAGTCTAAGGATCTCCTCCTAAATCCCAATAGCCAAAGGAGCCACCCAATCAAATCTAATTTCCTCCATCAAGAAATTCTTAAAGGTCCATCCCTATGCTAGGCCAATTACCTTCTTTTGCGATAATAGTTTGGGAAACACACAAGACTTGAACAAAGGGTATGATTCCTTTGCAACAAGGTTTATGAAGCTATCCATCGAAATTCCAAAGTGACCCATGTTGACACCAAGCCATTCCATAACTTCATCATGATGGCATGTTTCCCTTACTATCTTGATAAAATCCTTTGCTTTATTAGCAAGGACATCAAACAAGTCATGAAAGAGGCCAGTACCAACATCCATGTTCACCTTCACATCCTAGATGATGGTACTAAAATGACCAACCTTCTCATCAAAGGAGTTGATGACTTGCAACATCTCCACAACAAGGATGGCAGGGATAGATGTCATAAATATGTCAAGCAAACCTACACACTGGATGTTTGCTTGAATATACCTAGGTGCTTGTTCCTTTAGCCACTCTTGTGCTGGTGTCACCTCACCAAAATTCAATATGAGGGTATTATCATGACATGAACCTAAAAGTCGTATAGTGACATTAGTTGAGGTGGAAGGTCCTGTGTAGAAATAACCAAAGTTTAGAATCAACATGAATAGTTTTAACAACCAAGAAAAGCAATAGAACACTCAAAGGAATAGCCATAAAACACTAGAAGTTACATCCTTTATGCTTACCTTTCCTTTTTCTTCTTCGATGTGGTTTGAGTGGAGGTCATAGCTAAAAGGGTTTGATCCATGCTATTAGCATCTACCCACAAATTGTGCATCATCCTATCATCCATGCACTTCTTGTATAAAAGGTTGAATCTTGAGGTGTATGCATCAAAGTTCCCTCTTAACTACTGATACATAATAATTCTATTCTAAGGACTCTTGCTAAATTCATCCAAAGTAGTTTGTGCCACTACCAAGATTTGATCATTGATGATCAAACCTTGATCATTGACCTTGTACCTACAAGAAGTTTGTAAAACCAAGGAAGGTAGTTAAGCCAAAAACATAAAAGCATTATAATAATCATGCTCACCCCTATAGACGATACACGATGCTGGGAGGATTCTAGAATAACGTGTGGGTTCTATCCACCGCCATTAGAGTATTATCAAAATTATACCAACTATACTCTAGCATCATCTAGATTTCTATAAGGTAATGTGAACTTATAGAATCTGTTGGTCCCCCTGTTGTCTTAGGAGGCAGCTTGTTAGTAATGAATCTAACAATCAAGCCAAATGCACAAGGTAACAAGGTCTCCACTACAATCCTACCTACATCTACAGATAAGTGTGACCACATCATCACACTAAAAGACCTCAAATGAACACCAAAAAGCCCTATGTATGTCCTAGAACCTCAATTACACATCCTTAGACCCTCAAGACTATCAAAATTAATCATAAGTGGCCAAAACTCCTTTCCCCTACTCTTCCAAGTTAAGCATGGAAGGCCTAGCAAGGAAAATGAGGGAAACCTAAAAATCACTCAAAAATTCTTGAAATGACTGAATTTTGATACAAGGCATTAATATTTGACACTAGTAACCTCAAAGACCTACATGCATGATCAAAAATGATGTAAAAGGGCAAAAATCCATTTTCCCCAAATTTTCCATGCTGAGCATACCAAGCCCAATGTAGAAAAAGAGGGGGAAGCTCAAAAAACCACCTAGAAGACTTCCAAACTAACCATTCTCAGTTCCAAACCTTAGCCCTTGACCCCGACAACCCCAAAGGCTAACATGCACACATGAGTGAGGTTAAAATTGGCCTATATCTAAGATCTATTATTCTTCCATGTTGGGAATCCTTTTTTCCATGTTGAGCATAGTATCCCCAATGTGTAAACTCAAAGGGGAACTTTTTTGGAGCTCCTAAACACCTTAGAATGATGAAAAACAACCTTACATTCACTATAGGATGTTGCTAACATCCTTTGAAGCCTTCAAACTTCAAGAAACTAATGTTAAATGGCCAAAAGATGATTTCCCTAGTTTTCCACACTAGGCATCCCAATCCTAGTGTGGAAAAAATGGGAAAAGCCCAAAAATGCTCAAAAGTACTTGAAATTATCAAAACTTAACATGAAGCCCTAGTCCTCAACTTTAGCAACCCTAGAAGCATAGATGGATGGTTGATTAAGGTTGAAACTGGCCTAGATTTGGGATGCATGGTTCTTCAATGCTAGGGATCCCTTCCTCCATGCTACCTAGCATGGAAACTCAAAGGAGGACTTGTCTAGAGCTCCTAAATACCTCAGAATTATGTCAAATGACATCACATGCACTCTAGAACCCTGACAACAGCCATTGAAGACCTCAAACCTCACAAAATTGATCCTATATGGTCAAAATATGGCTTCCCATAGTTTTCCATGCTAAGCTCCCTATTCCCAACATGGAAAAATGGGGGAAGCTCAAAAAACCCCTTGGGGTACTCATAACTACCAAATTTTAACATGGAGACATAGCATTTGGCCTTGGCAACTTTGGAAGATAACATGCACAGTCAATTATGATCTGAATTAGTGTAGATCTAGGATTCTTTCTTCCTCCATGCTAGAGTAACTCCCCTAGTGAGGAAACAAGGGGAGAATCTACTTTTCCACTTATGGTGGTAAGATTATACTCCTAGAAGCCAAAGATCCATGTCATAGCAGTCTAGGACTTCAAAGCCTTAAGATTTTACTTATTTGACTTCATTTCAACCTCCAAAACTCATTCCCCCTAATCTTCCTTGTTGGTGTAACTCTCCTAGCATGGAAATAGGGGGGACACCTTAAGTTCCCTTAAACAACCTTCAAGCATGCTCAAAATCAGCTAAAAACTTGTAGAATCGAAGTCTACAGCCCTAGGGGCCTAAAAACCTAGTTAGAATGCTCCTAAATCACTATGAATTTACAAAAAAAGTGTCTCCCTATTTGTCCATGCTAAGGATACTATGCTCAGTGTGGAAAAATGGGGGAAAGCCATTTCAACTCATCTTCACACTCAAAATTACCTCAAACTACCTCAAAATGAAGCCAAAGGATACACAACTTCTAAATCTGGGTCCTGGCTATCTATTTAATCATGTTCAATCCCATTTTGTTTGAATATTGGTTTTCCATGCTAAGCCCCCTCTCTTCCATGCTAGCTAATGTGGAAACAAGGGGAAGACTTCAAGACCTACTTGTTTACCTTTACAAACCTATGGAGTGCCTATTTTGATGGATCTAACTATGTGTTACCTTGGGAAGGTCTCAAAATCACAATTTTGGATCTCTGAACTTCCTAAAACCTACTTTCCTTGGTTTTCATGCTGAGGGTCTCTGTTTCTATGTTGAGCCCAGCATGGAAGCCTTAAAACGCTTGATTTTTGAGTCCAAACAACACTGACTAATGCCCAAACTCATCTAATAACCATGTAGGCTCAAAAAATGGTCCACTAAGGCCTAAAATTGGCAAAACTGAATCATTTTTTGACCTATATTAGCCATATTTTACCATATATGGCTTATTTTGCTTGATTGTTGCCTTATTACATAGTATTTTGGCTTATTTTTGGACTTGGGTTGCATTTTTCATCTTGTTGATCATATGTGGCCTTTATACAATAATATGTATTCTTTATGTGCCTTATTATAACTTTATTTACCTTTTTTTAGCATTTAAATAATATTAAATAGTGGGGTTTGACCTTCCTTGACCACCATTTGACACCACGTGACCATGGTCCACTAAGGCCTTAAACTAGCATCAGAGTCAACCAAGACTCTAAATTGGCATCATGGCCTACTAAGGCCTAAAACTGGCAAAACCATGGCCTTTGTTGATCATATGTAGACTTGGTCCTTATACTTTACTTTTTTTAACCTTGTTCTAACCTTCATTTGGTCCTTATTACACTTTGTTTACTTGTTTTCACCCTATTTATGATCTTCAATGACCATATTTGAATTAGATTTACATGTATTTGTGTAATTTTATAGCATTTTAGCATTATTTATTCACTTTTACCCAAGTTCCACTTAATATGCTTTTGGTTGGCATTTAGGATCAAAGTATGAGTACCTAGGAGAAAATCTACTTGCCTTTGTATCTACATGAACCTCATGGTGATGTTGAATGGTGTACCGACCCTGATTACCTAGATCTTTAGCCTAAGAGTCTTGTAGATCATATAGCCTTAACAGAAAAACCTATAGAATGGTGTGAAAACCTAGTCAAAACGCTTGACGTAGAGGCAGGTGACATAATTGAAGACTCTCTAGCTGAGGGTCCGATCACACCACATAATGGTAAGGAGAAAACCCTTAAACTAAGTTTCTCAGTAAATCCTCAATATGTTCAAGGCATCACCAAGGTCTTACAAAGCAATGAATTTCCTTGCCTAGTCATATGAAGACATGCCAAGCCTAGATCCACATTTTGTTTAGCACAACATCATATTAGCCCCTAGCATTAAACTAGTTAAGCAAAAGTGCGTAAGTTTAGACCTGATTTGGCCTTAGCAGTTCACAATGAAATCTCAAAGATCTACCAAGCTAGTTTCATTAGGGCTATCGATAATACAAAATGGGTGTCCAACATAGTGATAGTCCCTAAGAAAAATGGGACTATCTATATTTGCATTGATTTCTGAGACCGAAATAAAGTGACTATTAAGGATGACTTCCCTTTGCCTAGTATTGATCAACTTATCGATCCTACAATCGGACATGCCTTATTGTCCTTTATGGATGGATTCTCAAGATGTAACCAAATTAGGATCAACCCAAAGCACCAACTTACCATGACCTTCATAACCCCATGGGTACCTTTTGCTATACTATGATGCCCTTTGGCCTCAAGAATGCCAGAGCAACCTATCAACGAGCCATGACCTATATATTGAGCAACTACATGCTACATTTTTTTAATGATTATGTAGATGACATAGTCGTTAAGTTGAAGATGGCCAATGGTCATGCTAATGACCTAGAACTTGTGCTTAAATAATGCCTCAAATATGAGCTTAGGCTCAATCCTAAGAAGTGTGTCTTCGGTGTCAAGACTAGTAAGATGCTTAGTTATGTAGTCTCCAAAGCAAGGATACGTGTCAATCCTAATAAGGTTAAAGCCATATCTAAATTAATAGTGCCTACCAACCTTAAGGATTTTTAGGGATTACAAGGTAGATTAGAATTTATTTGTAGCTTTATCACTAAGCTTACAGATAAGTTACAACCCATGCAACACTTGCTTAAGAAGGGAGTTCACTATGAGTGGACAACTCAATGCTAAGAGGTCTTTGAAGACCCTAAGCAAGAGTTCACATAACTGTGGATAGTCTATCCTCTAAAAGAGGGTAAACCATTTTACATTTATCTTACCATCTCTAATACATCCATTACCTCTCTACTTTATCTAAAACATGATGATGGAGAAAAAATGCATGTATACTACCTTATCCATGCATTAGTTCCCACAAGGCCTAATACACTGAAGTGGAGAAGTATTATCTGGCACTAGTCTTCTCGTTAAAGAGGTGGAGACACTACCTCTTAAGAAGCCAAGTCAACATGATCTACAAGGATAATATACTCAGATCCATAACAACCAATATCTATGAAAGTAGTCATATAGCCCGATTGAAAGCCATAACCATGGAATTTGACCTTCATTATGTCTCTCAATCCTCAACGAAAATTCAAGCTATAGCTGCATAATTCATAGTTTTGTCTATCGATGAGGAAGCAACCATAGATCCTAAATTCCTTGATGAGCATATTAACACCATTAGCCAAGTGATACACCACTAATTTCGGCCTAACATTTTGAAACGAGAATGACCCAGAGTCCTTTCAAGCTTTCAGGAGGCAAAATTTGGCTAAGGCATGGAAACCATGCTCAGCTAAATCAAGCCGACTTGCTCATCCCGTCAAGTTGGAAGCTTGCCCACAGCTTGACTAACTCTCAGAGTCTCAAAACTGAGCCAAAATGATTCGATCTACAGCGTGCAAGTCATCCTCAGAGCACATCCTTGACAACTTTCAATCCCAACTTCCAGAATGCTAGATTTCAGCTCAAAATTGCAAGTTTTTCCAAAGATTTCACATGTCACGCTGCAGCATGACTATAGTGTGACTTACTCAAAGTGGTTCCAAACAAGTCACATCTAGGCTCAAATTCAGATTTCAGATCACTCTCAGGATTAACTATAGCCAGATAGCAGTTGCACTCAAGAATCAAGCTTCCAAATCACAATTTTGAACAAAATACATCATTTTCGAGTCATGTCATGCTATGGTCATGCTACAGCATGACTCCAGCGTGACCTACCATAAATAGCTCTAAACAAGATACTTTTAGGCTCAATTCGTCAATCATAGTTAGGGAATCCTTGCACTGTAAAAATTAGGCTTCAAATTTTCAAAATTTGATGAAAAATTGCAAGTTTTTGTTCATTCACAATAAGGTCATGCTGCAGCGTGAGTGTACTGTGAGTGTCACGTGCACACGCTCAAGTCACACTCAGATAAAATCAACTCATGCTAGAAATTCTTGTTAAGAAAAAACACTTCAAATAGCCACAGAAGCACTCGAACTGACATCCTACAGCAGTCAAGTTAAAGATCCAGAAGTTTCAAGTGAGACAGAGTCAATTTCTCTTGATTCCATTGTAAATTTTCACTTTTGGGGCTTGTCAGGCCCTCACGGTCTAAATTCTATGTGCTTCCATGGGCTTGAATAATCCACACATTGTAAGATACAATGCACCTGGTCCAGAACGTAGCTTACCGACACATATCCAACTCACGCATAGCTATCCATTGGACACATGTCACTTGATCTGTTTTCCTCTCATCTCCCAGCCATTGATTCCATTCATGAATTCTATGCTCGGACTTGGCCCAACCCTATAAATACCCTGTCAATTCACATAAATGGGGTGGGAAATTTTTGAGTTAAATAGCTTAGGAAACTCAGACCAACGATCCTTGGGCACTTGGCACACTCTGACTGATAGCATCCAAGAACATCTGACACACATCACATCACATCACACCACATCGGCCCAAGGCTTGGCGCTTGACTCGTCATCCACACATGCAGCTATGCTTCGACCGGTGCACATCTTTTCTAAGCAATATAATACATTTCTCTTTGCTAGCCATTATTCTGGTTGCTCTATTTTACATTTCAGTTTATGTTCTATTTACGTTTTTTTTATGATAGCTGCATACGTTTTTGTTTACATTTCATGCACACTGTTTACATTTTAAAGACATCAATTAAGATAACCCTAGTGCAAGCCATAGTTTAAAGTTAGGGAAGTCCTTGGTTGATTTGCGTGTAGACCATCCAAGGCAGTCTACCTTCATTTACTTTTCCAGCTTGCCCTTGGGCAAAGGCAGGGTCAGCTCTGTCTGTTCGACGATCTTTCGGTGTTTGTTTTCCTTCCAGCCTTACACCAAAAATTTAGGTCAGTAAACCAAGTACCCAAGGGTTATTAAGTAGTCATGTGCTTTGACAAAGCTTCAACTACCCATGGGGCTAATGCCATTACCATCATAACATTTCATCTGGTGAAATTGGATCCTTCACCTACCATTTTGAGTTTCCATGTACCAAAAACATAGTGGAATATGAAGGTTTAATTAGAGGAATGATGGTAGCTCATGACCTAGGCATTAGATGCTTAATGATCAAAGAAGATTCAAAACTCATGGTTAATCAAGTAATTGAAGTCTATGCATGCAAAGCCAAACATTTACAACCATATTATGACCTAGGGAAGTAATTTTTATAGCAATTCATAGATGTTGATATCTAACATATACCCCAAAACAAGAATGGTATAGTTAATGCAATTGCAACATTAGCCCTTAGTGTGATGCTAGATGTGTTTAGTAAGCTACCCACCTTAACCATGGATGTGCTACTTCCATCACACAAAACACTAAGGATAGCCTTATAGTCATCATTCATACTACTCCTACTAGGGAGTGGTATGATGATATCAAATTTTACCTTATTCATGGTGAATCCTCACAAGACCTAACTACTATTCAGAAGGGCATTGTATGTAAGCAATCGAAGCAGTATGTCATCATAGGTAATAACACATTATGTCGACAATCCTATGATGACATACTTCTAAAGTGTTTGGGTGAAACTGAAGCTAGAACAATCCTAGAGGAGGTTCATCAGCAATCATGTGGACAAATTCTAAGCCATCTGGAAAGGGCCCTTCCTTGTCACCAAAGCCTATGGAAATGGAGCATTCAAAATAACTGACATGAATAACAATGAGCTAGCCAATCTAGTTAATCATTCCTATCTAAAGTCATACTACATGTAGCTGATAATCATTAACAAGAGAGCCTACTTTCAATAGTCTGCTACAATCTTAAACTATAAACATGACCTACCAAGGCCTTAAACTAGTACCATGGCCTACCACAACTTATAAACTAGCAACCTTGATAACCTATATAGCCTAATTTGCATGTGGCCTATATGCATAATATGCAGTGGTATTTTGTATTCTTTGTTAGTGCCTCTTGGATCAATCCTGTAAACACCAATAAAGAGGGGCCATTGAAACACCACCAAAATTTGCATCTTATAACCAATTTTTATCATGTAGTTTTCAACCCATGAAATCCAAGGAAAAATTTCATTGTAAATGTAAAGATTTTAACCCACAGTGGACAATTTCACATGCTTTATACTTTTGGTGCTAAAAATGCCTCATAACTAGTCAAATCCTCATTTCCTAAGTGAAAAAACTTACCTAGTGTCTATATTTGGACATGGGGAGGTCAAAAATTCCTTTTGGAATGCCAAAAAAGGAAATTTGATGAGTTTTATGGAGGGTATACATTTTTCTACGCTAGAAAGATATGCAGGGGGAAATCTCACCTATCCCCAACATGGAAGGGTGGGGGTTTCAAAGACTTTCTTCCTTTAGTGTGGAGACTACATGCATAGCCTGGAAACCTTCCCTCCTCAACATGGAAGTTTCCCCCTAGCATGGAGTCTTCATCCCTAGTGTTAACAATTGCATCCCCTAACATGGAAGCAAAAATAGCCAAATTTCAACACTTCATTCACTTCAACATTAACTAGCCACTTCAGCAAGCATAGTGGAGAGCTTAATGTGAAAGATTCATCTCCAGTGTGAAAAGTGTGTGCTAGTTACTATTTATAGCAAACCAAATGGCCATGGGGTAAGCACTTACTATGTATAGTAACCCCCCAAATTTGGGCAACCATATCACCTAAATTTGGTAGCCCATTTGCAGCCAACTTGCAGCCATTTTGCAACCCCATTCATTGTCCAAAACCTATAAGAACCAACCTCAAACACCATTTATAGGTTCAACACTTTGGCAATTACACATACTTTGGCAGTTCAACAATTCTCTTAAGGTTTCACTTTTTTTTCTTTTTTTTCTTTTTTTGCATTCCAAGACTATTAGGATACACACACTTTTGCACAAAAAATTATTCATAGTTATATACTTGGGCATTCTCAAGCACTCTAGAGTTTTTACAAGGTTCCCTACTTGTATTTTTTTTTAACCTAAGGTAGACACCCTATGACCTTGTGGCCTTGTAACCACCTTTGGGAATTGTGAATTTTCAAGCTCCAGACTACACTCCTAGGATTTCCAACTCCTAGTGTAGCATATTTGGGCAACTTAGATTCCTCACACTTCTCAACCCCCACCCTAGCTAACATTGTAGATCTAAGGCTACAGTTGAGGAAGGTTCAAAAGCATCAGGAGTGGCTAAGCACTTGGATCAAGGAGTGGATTGCATCAGCTTCAACGAGCTTTGAACTCCTACACTAATGAACCTCCTAGGCTACTCATTCAAGCACTATTTGTACACATTTCTCTACCTTATTCTTTATTTTTTCTTAATAAAGTTTTAAGTTTTGGGTTTTGTATACAAAATACATTTTTTTGTTATCTATGCATTATTCAAATCTACTATCAATCTTGTATTTCATTCACCACGCTTTACATTTCTTAAGTCCCTAGTTGATCTGTTGGACTGGGCAGTAGACCTTGAATCCCATTTTTTCATGAAGACCCTAGGGATTCATGGGTTGAGGAACTGCTGCACTGAGGATATTTGATTTTTTGATGACCAAGGTTTTTAGTCGTAATAGTGTAGTAGATCATAAAAAGCAAAAATCTAGAAAATTCATCATAGTAACCACTCTGAGATAAGAAATTAGTCATGAGAATCTCAGCAACCAACTTGTATTCCAACTTAAGATCCTTTCTCTTCACATTATTGAGCCATGTGAAGTTGTGACCAAAGAGGAATCTCATCATGCTTGGCTTATTCACCAAATTTTTCAAAGCTAGGGTATTGTTTAGAAATTTGCATATCCTCCTATGAGCATGGCACGAACCTTTGAAATATTCTAAATAGTTATGGTGATTTTATGCCCTAGCACAAAGTACTACAACTTGTCATCATTCAAAGGCTCTAAATTATAGTAGAAAATTCTCACTATGTAAGGGTAGATAGTCTTAAAAAGATGTAAGATAAAAACCTAATGTTGATGCTTAAAAATCTTTTCCACATTGAAGAAGCACTTAATTTGGAACAACACCACTTGTCTTTCAATTATAACTAGACTAAACTCATACAACACCATTTTTCTTTGAATGCTTAAGATGCTAATAGTTGAACCTCTTTTGAATCACTAATGCAATGTACTAGAGGAGGACATAGGAAACATGAAGCAATGTAATGTAGTGAAGAGCGGAGAGGGTAATTCAAGATCAAATGACAAATGACCCCAACATCATGATAGACCCCCTTTTTAAAATGCATTAATACTTGGGTCAATTGACTTCTAGAGGTCTAGGTGACCTATCGCAAATATCTTAAGTTTCACGATAGTTCAATTAACCTAAGTTTTAAAGTATTTTAAAAAATAAGATCTATTGCAATTTTGGGGTCATTTGTCATTTGCTAATCATGATTTTAAAAACATAGAAAAAATAATAGAAAAATTTGAACATTATCTAAAATCTTATAAAAGTACCATTAAATATCACTTTTCTATCAAACTATCTTAAACACATTTTTCTACTTTATATTCTTTAGTACTCTTCATCCTCATCATCCTAGCCTTGTCTCAACAAAATGGGGTGAACTTCTTTAGTAATATTTCCATTTGAAAAAATTAATATATAAAACAATAATTAAAAATGTGAACACTAAATAGCTAGTAGAATTGCTAATTAAAATACTTATGAAACAAATTTTATTTATTAAACAACAATACAATCTATTACAAAGTTAGCATTTAAAATTGCAAAAATCCTAAACGAATATAAATAAAAATGAATTGATTATAATATTTATATTGCTAAATAAGCAAGATACCAAAATGAATTAATCTCATTAGGATTTACCGAACAACAAAAAATACATGGAACATATTGCAATGTAAAAGTAAAATCGATATTCTTTTCTAGCATGTTAACTACATTATTAAATATTTTGATTGAACCAACAACCAAATAAGTAAACCTTTTGCATTTCTTATGAATGCAATCTATTAAAAATTCTTAGAACCAGAAATTTATTAATATAAAGTTATTAAAAATTGAAAAAAGACTCACCACATTCTTTTCTTTGTTAACCAAATGAAAAAATTGATAATAAATTCGTTTTAGTTTCTTCACAAAGATAAACATAAGGCTCAAAAAACTTATGACAATATTAGAATGCATTATATTATCCCTCTTATTAAGCTCCCTACTACTCTCAAAGTAAATGGGTACAAAAATTTTTATAACAATACATTTTTAGGAACTTTCTTTATTAGGTACTTATAACAAGATTGTATTGCTATGCTCTATATGTTGTTTACAATAATTATACACAAGAAAAAACTTCTATATGGAACATTTTTTTTTTAAGGAAAAGGAAAACCTAAATCTATTATGGCCAAGGCACATCTACAAGAGGATAATAACAAATCAAATGTACATATATAAAGGATTGGATAATTAGAATAAAGAAACAAACAGAAATCACTAAAGGAGAGTCACAATAGTAATAAAGGGAGGATAAAACTTAAAATTATAAGCAAAAAGAGAAAACATCCCTATCTAAGTTTTGTAATACAAATAAAAAATCATCTTCCAGAAATAAGACTACCATGATTCTACAATTTCACGTAAGACTACCAAGATGAGAGAGCATTATGAACGAAGTGGGATGCTAGCTTTTGCTTGTGAAGATAAAGAAATTTCTATATTGTCAAATGTGATACAATATGGCTAGGATGAGGGCTTTAAATTTGTAATGTTTCCATACTAATCAAAGGTGTGACCATAGGCTAAGTGCTATAATCAAACTAGCATTATGGATTGAAACACCTATGTGTTTATGAAAGCAATTCCAAAAATCCTTATTTGAAGGGCAAGTAAAGAGGACATGATCTGCTATTTTGCATGTATTATGGCATTGCTCACAAATATCATTAGATAAAATGCCTTTATGATAAATTAGAGCCTTCATAGGGAGCTTACAATGTAAGCATTTGTTCATAAAACTAGAATGACAAGGGATCAAAACACCTTCACCAAGAGCTTTTTTGGCTATCTTTCATAATTTGTGAACACATATCATAGGCCCTTTTAATCACATAATTAGAATATCTTGCCCATGTGATATTATTATTTTGAAAATGAATAAAATTTGACAACCAAGCTATAGCATGTTCAACACTGCACTATGATACTAAGGCTTGGGAAGCTAAAGAAGCAGTATCAAACATATAGCCACCATACAAGTATTTCACCTTCATGACCCACACCCAAGGATCTTTTATGGAATAAAGCTAAAAAATAAGCTTACCCAAGAGTGCCATATTAACTTATTTGAGGATTCGAATGCCCCAACCCCCTTCAGTAGTGTCCTTACAAATAGTTTTCCATATAATGGAATGAAATTTTTTGGATTTATTAGATGACCATAAAAAATTATTTCATGTTTTTTCAATAAGGATAACAAACTATCAAGGGCCTTATAACATCATAAGAGATAAAGAGGAGTACCCTGTAGAATGGATTTAATTAACTAAAGCCTTCTAGCTTCCAACCTACAAGCTTTCTTTGAAATTTATGAATAACCTCTTGCCAAATGGAGACTTTTATGTGGCCAAAGAAAAGAGGAATTCCAAGATATTTCATGGGAAAAGAGCCAAGCATACAATTTAGTTTTTGGACAAAATTTTAAAGAGTAGTTTCATCTACACCAAAATTGTAAATCGAGCTTTTGAAAAAGTTAATGAGAGAACCTAATGCTTTTGAAAACTTTTCTAGGATTTCAATGCCTTAGTTTAATGAATCACTTGAACTTTCAAAGAATAGGAAAGCATCATTAACAAACTGAGAATGGATAAAGTTGTTACAGCCAAAATCCAAGGTAATGCCTTTTAAATTTTCAATCTTTTGATGATAACATAAGAGGGCTTCCAAACATTCCATAGCCAACAAAAACAAAAAAGGAGAGATAGGGTCCCTTGTCTAAGACCATTGGTAGCTAAAAAATCTCCAACCTGGTTGCCATTAAGAATAATAGACAATTGAGTATCCTTGTAGTAGTGAGAAATTTTTCAAAGCTAAGATCAAGAAAATCATAACAATCTAAAATAGCATCCATGTAATTGAGAGATATTTAGTCATGATATTTTCTTATGTCCAATTTGAAAGTAATATTTGGATAACTCTACAATTTTTCAAATTGAAGGAGTTCTTGAGTTAGGAAAACCTAGTTTAGAATGTATCTCTCTTTAATAATCCTTCTTGTTCTTGTGCTACAATCTCATTCATTACTAAACTAATGTAGTTTGCCATGAATTTGGAAATAATTTTATAGATAATAAAGCAAAGACTAACACGTCTAAAATCCCGAATGTTAGAAGTAGATTCTTACTTGTGAAGCAGAGTAATCCAAGTGATGTTGAATTCACTTAAAATTTTATCTATATGCCAAAATTAAAAGATAATGTCATAGATGTCCTTCCTAATAATATGCCAATAATACTTGAAAAAATCTATATTAAACCCATCAACACCTGGAGCCTTATTGTTAGGGATAAAAGAAATAACATTTTGAATTTTGGCCACTATAGGAGGATTGTTAATCATTTTAATATTATTATCTGAAATTTTGTAATTCATGCATCCAATTATATCAAAGATATTAGCTAAAGAACTAGAACTTCTATTTCCTAAATGATTTTTGTAAAAATCAACAAAACTAGAAACAATTCTAGTTGTCTATGGATAACGTACCATCATCACCCTCCAACTAAAGAATCCTAGATTGGACATGCCTTAAAGAAGCATAGGAATGAAAAAAAAAGTATTAGCATTGTTGACCTTTGGTATGTCAAAACCTTAAGGAAAATGAAGACCAAGGATGTTTGTGTGATTGTTGTGTTTATAGGACAAGAACATGGAGACCACAACGAGAGCCCAAGAAATGACATCTATAAAGAGATGTCAAATTGGAAACCACAAGGCCCTGCTAGACATAAATGAAAACTCTAGAAACAAGAGCTATAACAAGATGTCAAAGTAAAGACTACTAGGATTGAAGTGGAAGTAGAGATAAAATGAGTTCCCAAGATCAAGGATGAGCCAAATCAATGAAAGGAAGCCTCAAGAAGTAAACCAAAAAGCTAAGAAGACATCTATAAGAAGCAGAAGATGTCTTGGCCAAAGTGCAAAGGAACCAAAGAAGACATCTTGCAAAAAAAAAATAGGCATCTCCTATCTAGAGAAGACATCTACATGTAGATTTCTCCCAAGAGATATCTCCCTTGGTAGATAGACATATATCCTGAATTAAGGTCTCTATAGTAAGATGTCCCAATCTCAAAGAAGACATCTTTCCTTGCAGTTAAATAGTCATTGCATAAATTTTGAGATGATTTCAGAAACTTCAAGGCTATAAAAAGACTTCATTGTCTTGGGGAATGTGCAAATTTTGTGAAAGCAAGTGTCAACATCAAGCAATCATTGTGTACTTCATTGTACTATCTATTGTACTATTGTAAGTGATCAACTATACTGTACCTGAAAGTATAAGGACTAGCAAATCAGTTGCATCCTTTCCTTGTAATTTTTATTTCTCTCTTGTTGGCTTGTTGGGGTTGATGTGCTTCTTGCAAGAAGGCATCATCCTTGAGCTTGTTGGGATCTTATGGGATTGAGTGTTGGTGTAGCATCACAATACTCTAGAGCAAAGCTCAAGTTATAAAGGTCCACATTCTAAGCTTGTTGGGACCTTTCATGGTTGAGTGGATTTGTAGGGTTGAATCAATTTGGAGAGGAGCTTAGAGTTTGTATAGGGTGTGGTACCCTTCAAACCACATTTTGAGAGAAACAAAGTTTAGAGGTATGTAACAAATCTACCCTCCAAGTGTGGAGTACCCAAGTTCGGGAACCAGGTAATTGATTTTTGGTGCTTTGTGTGAAGATTTTTAATTTGGGAAACTTATTCATCCCCCCCACCTTCTAAGTTCAACGATCCTCAAGCATCACCTTCTGCAATCCATTTGAATTTCAAGCTCTATTTCTACTTGCTTTATAAATTATAAAATTGCAATAAGAGATCAATTTCTCTTCTTTGGAATTCTAGAGATCATCCTTTATTTTCCATTTGTATTTGATGAGACGCGATATCGCATGCACCGCCACCAAATCTATAAATAAGAGGCAGCACTCCCCTCATTTATCATCCTAGGCTAGAAGTAGCAAAGCTTTGGCAAATTGATCATCCCAGACATAGAATATTTTCCATGTGCCCACAGTAGGAGTCCCTAAGTGAACGGATCTTTATTCGAGCAGCTTTGTACCTGAATGCAAGTTGTGTACGGAAATAAAGATGAGCTTTGTGGATAAACCTTGCAGTGCATGGAATAGGTTTATTTAATGTTATTTATTACTTATTGTTAGCGCGGAATGAGTACGACTTGGTTACGAGCATTGACGAATGTGTACAGCTAACCAAGGAATCGGCTACTCATCGCGATTAGATTCTCTCACCCTTGTCTCCTAGAACGTGGGATGAGTATGACTTGATTACGAGCATCTACAAATGTGTACGGCTAGTCAAGGAATCAATTGCTCATCACACTTAAACTAGTCAGGTGCCTCAGTACGACCACTTCGAGCACGTGCATTACGTGTGGTGATCCCAATAATGATTAGCATTTGGTAGCCACAGTTACACAGTTCAAGGTGTGTACGGTAAGTGGGAATGGATGTTGACGCTAGTTAATTTAGACCTAGGACATTAGTTAGAATTAGTTAGTTTTCTCAACCCTTTTCTCTTAGCGTAGAAGACATAAACCAGAAAAGACCAAAAAAATCATATACCTCGGACATACTTAACCATACACTGTGACAACAACAAGTAAGTCTGGGAAGACAACGAATGATTAACCCCAAGTGTTCCATGGGGTGTTTAGGCATTTAGTCTATGGAATTCGATCAGATCGCACGTGCTACGCTCGTTTCGTATGGTTGAATGTAGGGGTACCTCGCCACTCATCAGTAGTTGTATACTTTCAATATTATGAAGAATTTCATATTTACAAACCTTTTAATTGAGAGGATAATTTTTCCTCCAATTTATCATAATATGTTTAAAAAATACAATTAGTATGTCTTAAAAAAAGTTTGCAAAAATTTTAAGAAAAGGTTTTAACTACCTATGATATTCTAATAGTAAAAGCAAGCATGTTTCCTATAAAAATTAAGGATCTTTTATTAATTTATTTGATTTTACTAACAATAAGCTTATTAGACCTATAGTGCACCTATCCATACAAGTTTGCAATGTTGAGATTGGAGGCATTGGACCCCTAAACATAATAAAAATTAAAAATATTTAGAGGAGAAAGATTCTAAATAAAATCTCAATATTTTTGGGATGTCTTTTTATGTTTTTATGCATACAACCAATTCTAAAAAACCTCATCCTTGTGGTTGGAAAAGAATCAAGCCTTAATCTTATTTAGAAGCACCTAGAAGTTTGTAATGTCAATCAAGAAAAAATATGAAAAGTGCTTCAAATACAATATTTAATATCAACATTTAAATTTGATACATAAGGACCTTATAAGAAGAACTAAAGAAAGGACTATTAGAAATTCTACCAATGTTGATCCCAAACCCAAATACAAAAACGAGGAGGGTAAGTGCCATGTTGACAATTGACTATAAAATCATGCTAAATCTTATGGCTGAGTTCTTAAAAGGACATTCCCTGAATGTAATGCATAGTACTCATAGAACCTAGTCACTATGGAAAATGAAAAAGGGCTTGCAAACATATCCTCTAGAAATAACAGTGCAGAATTGACAAAGATCTTACTTTTCATAAAGATGAATGGTGAAAAGGAACTCATATAGCCAATTGCATTTTATTGGAATAAGGCTAAGATGATGATGATGTTGTTGATGAAGATAACTATTACAAACATGTGGGATCACAAAACTTGAAAAAGCAATTTGACTTATAGTAGGATTTGGAAATGTAGAAAGGGGGTGGGCATGGGGATGGAGGACTGAAGAGGGTGGGGGTGGAGGTGGAGGACTAAGGTGGGTGGGGGTATGATGCTTTGTTAAGGTGAACCACAAACTATAGAAACCACAAAATTAAAAAACTTAATAGACCCTAAAGGTTACAAAGTGATTCCCTAGTCACTTATAATAAAAAAAAACAAAGGCAAATAGCATCCCTTGTGATGAGGACACACCCAACCCTTATGTAATCCTCAATGTATTTTAGATGTGTGTGTCTTCCTATGATGATCTTATTGATGATGATGTTTCTAGGACGTTTTAGCATTTTTAGGGGTGTTTGAAGCTTATTTTGATGAGTTTAGAGGGTTCTAGGATCAATGGGAACTTGTTTGTAGGTGTCCAAAGGTTCCAAACCTCAAAATGAGCATCCTAAATTTTGGTCCTAGTAAGAGAGACTTCTCCATCTCTTACAAGACATCTCCTCCAAGACATATTGACTTTCTACAAGACATCTCCTCTAATTATTGTCGCTTTCAATTGGGATGTCTCCCACATGTCTAAGGCATCTCTGGCTAAAAATAGAAATTAATTTGTATTTTTAAATGTAAAGGAAGAAAAAAGGTCATACTAAGTGATGAGACACGATATCGCATGGGATGAAATATCGCGTATGCAATATCGCGTCGTCCCCTACGATATCGCATATGCAATATTGCGGTCCGTCGTCATATCCTCTTCTCCTTCATCTCATCACTCACCCTCTCCTTCCACATCTGGGTGCAACCATCACGAGCATAATGGAGAGGATAAAGGTAAGAAAAATGAGAGACTTCGACGAGAGAGTCAAGAGAGAGGACAAGGGCATGAACAAAGGGAAAGTAGGGAACAACGAAGACATCATAGGCATAATGAAAGAGATGATCATAACGAGCCCCTACTTGCAACCCGAAGTATGCTCGATATAATGGAGGCTATTAGAATTCCCACAAGGCATTTAAAAGATAGTCAGATCAAATGCTTAGACATGAACAACATCCCATGATTTGAAGGGGGATACAACGTTGATCCGCAGCATCATTTATAGGCATTCCATGATGCCTATGTCTTGAAAAACATAGAGAACAAGTGGCAAAAACTTAAGTTGTTTCCCAGGACACTCACCAAGGAAGAAGAGAGTTAGTACTGGTCCTTAGAACCAGAAACCATCAGGAGGTGGAGTACAATGCTAGAACTCTTCAATCATAAGTATCAAATGTACTCTAGAGTGTCTAATTTGCATAAGCAGATCTAAGGCTGGAAACAAGGTAATCATGAACCCTTGGATGCTGCCATGGCCCGCTACTACACATTGTTACATCTTTGCCTGGGCCATGGATACGCTCAACGGGATCAACTTTGCCACATCGTGGATGGGCTAAGGCATGAAACTAGAAGAACCCTTGGGACTTATGCCCAAGGGAGACTATCAGAACTTAGAGCCCATGAAGTTCATCTCTTGTTGGAACAATTAGAAAAAGAAGAAGGTGAACTACAAAAAAGAGAGAGTGCAAAAGAATACAACCGTAATCCCTCCCTTCAGAAGAATGGAGTGAAATTTTGCAATGAAGAGGATGAGTCACCACTCGAAGAGTTGATGAACAGAAAAACCTTGTCGATTCAAAAATTAACAACAGAAGTATCAGCTAAGATGGATCAATTGTGGGATTCCTTAGACTTCAAACTTGAAATTGCCTTGAAAATTATAGAAGAGTCTAAGGAGGAACGAAGTAGTGACAAAGATAAGACAAAGCAGAGCAATTCAAGCCCTGCACATAACAAGGGTAAGGGGATAATTACTATCTCTGATGAGGTTGTGGATTTGGACACAGACGATGACGGTGGATGTGAGATCTGCCATTATGATCATCCCAAGGGATGTTCTCTAATCATCTCACATTTACAAGAGTCTGGGGTGTATGCACTTAATCCAAGACTTAACCAATGGCAAACACCCCGAAGGTTACCTTATCCCCAAGGTAACCCAAGGCAGTTCCACCAACCACTAACGTACTATCCAAGTGGAACTCCACCACAACCCATCGAATAGCATCAACAGTGGCAATACCCATAGTCATGGGGGATGTCACCACCAACACAACAGTACCCTTACTGGTAGCCCAATCCATATGGTTATTATGTGCAGCAGTTGGTTTCTCCAAGTGACTCTATGAGTCACACAACTTCCCAACGTCACTACCAAGTTCGGGAGTACTTTAGGAGGACTCCTTCTCCTCCAGGAGGCACCCCACATACTTACCATCCTCCAACTCCATCCACACCTCTTCCACCGATAGTTCCCACAACACCTCCTACTCCAACAATGCAAGGGGAATTCTCCACTTAACCGCAGCAACACCATGCTGCAAGAGCTGTAAATATTCAACCTGCTGCTAGTTCTAATAACTGTAAAAAGAGAAGACCTTTCTTCAGAACCAAAATCCTAAACAAGCTCTCACAACAAGCAGTTGAGTCTAGGTACACTCCTCCACCATCTAACACTTCGGAGAACCCTTCAGTCCAACAGAGTTGTACATATATGGTTATGTTAATGCATACCATAACCAACTGGATTAAGGTAGGCCACCTTCTCAGGAAACTAACTGGTCCTGGAAGCCCCTTAATCTATTTACAAATCACCAGGAATGAACCACATAAGGCTCTTCTTGACTCAGGTTCTGGAGTCAATTTAATATCATTAGAGATGTATCAAGCCTAGAACCTACCCCAACTTAAGAAGAGCAACATACAACTAGAGCTGACAAACCAGTCCATCACCATTCCCTTGGGATTGGTGGAGGACATTGTTACTACTGTGTGTGGAGCTGACAAACCATGCCAATAATGAAGGCATAGACACATTGGAATATGAGCATTGCCAACTCCCACCCCTCAACCTATGATCATCAATTGGGAGGAGTTGGGCACTTCTACAAAATTCAAATAGACATTCATTATTTTAGATCTCTCCCTTGAAATTTAGTCATGTGGGAGATAGCCACCTATGCTAATCATATGGGGGCCCTTAGTTCTTTTTAAGTTTTTTTTTACACATTTTTGTTTTACACATTTTTGTTTTACAAGTTTTTGTTTTACAAATTTCTTTAACTTGTCTTGTTTTTGTTTTACAACTTTCTTTAACTTTTCTTGTTTTTGTTTTACAACATCGTTATACTTTTCCATTTTGTGTGTGTGTGTGTGTGTGTGTGTGTACTCCACCCTATAAGTTTGTCACCCAATAAGTGTTCTTCATGATGGTATGAACTATTTTCATGTTGATTGCTAATGTTTGGTTTTTTACCTTTAAGTCACGATGTTGATACTAAGTTATGTTTCTTTTGATATGGCAAGCAATGAGTTCACTTCATCTATCCATCCACCAGTTTCTATGGTCTCTCTTGGCTTGGAAATGTACAGTCTCCTTCATAATAAGAACTTTAATAAATCAGTGACTGGGCACTTCTCAAACTAAGAAATGGCTCAAGGTTTGAAAAGGCTGTGACTTCAAGGGAACTTGATACTTTTGTCTTGGCCATTCTCTTGGGTGCTTGGATGTTTTCTTCTTGGGTTTTCTCCCTGTTCCGATGTTACCCAATTATCAAAAGCTGAGACAATAAAAATAACAAAGTCTTTGCATGGTGTGGTTCTCATGCATAAAAACACAAAACACCAAAAAAAAGAAAAAACAAAGGTGAGAATTCAAAGCACACCCCTTAGACGAAATAATCTATTGGGCTACAAGCACTGGTTATGGAACTAAAAATGTTCCTTCTAACTAAGGCCCTTCTCACTTCCCATTCTCTCCTTGTTTCATCAAGATGGTGGTGACTCTTAGGTGAAGGCATTCTTGTTACTTCAAGAGGATGGTTTGGCCACATGCATTAATGCAAAATCACTGGATGTGGTTGGTTTGAGGCTAGAGTTGGAATGAGATTTTCCAAGTCACTTTAATCATAAACTACACAAGGGGTTGTACACCACCTTGTTCTTGGGATTCCATTCCATTCTATTTTCTCCATCCTTCTCTCCATTCTTCACCTCATTGCCAGTTGTATCATTAGTATATATATTTTGGTTGATGCATTGTTTTCTTTTTGGTAAATTCTTGTAGTTAAGACTTTAACTCTTGTTCCAATTGACATTCCCAGAGCCTACGGACTCTTTGAATGTGGGTTTGTCAAGGCATTAAGGGCATGAGCCTGCTTTGGGGATGACCCACTAACAGTTCTATTTGGTGCACCAGTTAAATTCTTTTCCCTAACATTTTTGCAATTAATTCTATTTTGTTCATTTCCATCTTGACATCCATTTCATCGATGTCATAGTTCTTCCTTTTTATCTATCTTTCTTACTCCTTTTCTTTCTCCATTCTAACACTACCGGAGGTTCGCGATTAGTCATGGGGCTACGGGGCCCGATTTTTTCAATTTTCTCCTAGCCCTAATTTTTTCAAATTTTTCCTAACCCCTACACCTTTGGTAGTCATCATTAATACATCCCCAAATCTGAAATTAGCCATACCACAACCTAGCCAATGGACCTACACCGAAGCAAGGTATTAATTACATGATGATTCATTTACCCTTGCTAATATATGATTATGTTGTGTGTGCAAATGGCAATCCTACAATAATGGATTGGATCTTGAGCAAACACTTGGAATGGAGCCATGCTGGAAGCAGCTATGCAAGGAGCAAGATCGATGGCGCGCTTACGGATGGACAACGAAAGATACAATCTTGGCATTGGCAGCAGCAACACTTCTTTCTTTCTTCTCTCTCATCTACCAACTAAGGCCTGATGTCAATGTAATAAGGTGTTCACCCTTGTTGTCATGAACACCAGTTTTGTCAAGTCTTGTAATGATGATCCATTCACATGTCATCCTATTAGTTCCATTCACCTCAATAATCCCATACCTTCCCAATATTTTGTAAGGAACTTGAGGACAAGTTTTCATTTACTCATGGAGGTATGATGAGACGCGATATCGTGTATGCAATATCACAGCCACTGTGATATCGCATCCCTTACAATATCATGTACGCGATATCGCGGTGCACCATCATATCTATAAATAAGAGGCAGCTCTCCCTTATTTCCTCATCCTAGGCTAGATAGTAGGGAAACTCTGGTAGATTGATCACTCTAGAGATAGAATATTTTCCATGTGCCCGTAGTAGGAGTCCTAAAGTGAACGAACTTTATTTGAGCAACATTGTACCTGAACACAAGTTGTGTACGGTAATAAAGATGAACTTCTTGGATAAACCTTGCAGTGCATGGAATAGGATTTTATTTAATGCTATTTATTACTTTCTCTCTCACCCTTATCTCCTAGTAATGCGGAATGAGTATGACTTGATTACGAGCATTTAAGGATGTGTACGGATAATCAAGGAATAGATGCTCATCGCACTTAGGCTAGATTAGATTCTCTCAACCCTTTCCTCCTAGTTAAGTACCTCAGTACGACCACTTCAAGCACATGTATTACGTGTGGTGATCCCAGCAACAATTAGCATTTGGTAGCCATGGTTGCATCAGTTCAGGGTGTGTACGGTAAGTGGGAATGGATGCTGACGCTAGGTAATTTAGACTTAGTTCATTAGTTAGAGTTAGTAATTAGTTTCTCAACCCTTCACCTCAATAGCATAGGAGATAAAACATAAAAATCTATAAAAATCATATACCTCGGACTTACTTAACCATACATCATGATAACTACAAGTCTGGGAAGACAACGAATAATCAAGAGCTTGGACAAGAGCTTTGAGGGCTCAAAAACTTCTTTGAGGCTTTTGTGGTTGAAATGCAAGTAGTCCTTCATAAATTAATTATCCACAAGTACTAATATTGTGTGGAAACTTAAGGAAGAAGTGAAGAGAATACTTTTGCATGTATGCAGAGATCAAGAGAAACAAATGATTGAAGGACTCCAAGGAGAGAAGAGACAAGAACTCAAAGATATAATCAAAGGTTTTCTTTTCTTCATAATAAGGAGAAAAATGATTATGAAAGGTCTATAAATATTTTAATAAGTTTTTTACAAGTTCCTCATGTGAATATTCCCATCCTTAAGGATGTTGAAGAAGTAGATCTTTCTTTCTTAGATTAAAGTTATGAATAAGACTTTTCTTGTTGAGCAACTTTCTAGTGAGTCAATGATTCATGTTGTTGAGAGAAAAATTGAAGGATTAATAGCTACATGGTGGGACAAGGAATCTCTCAAATACTTTGAAGAACATGAAAGGACTATTAAGAGTTAGCAACTTATGGAATTTATGCTAAAGCAAAAGTTTGAGAAAACATCCTTTCATTATGCAATCATCAAGAAGCTAAAATTTCTCAGACAAGGAGATTAAGAGGTAAAAGATTATTATGTTGAATTTTGTAAAGCCTTGGAAAAGGTTCATGTTCATTATACTAAGTATAGGTAAGATTCTAACTTCATTAGTGGATTAAGGATGCAATACCAACAATTATTAGCATTCTATAAGCCTAATACTCTTGATGAAGCCTATGATCATGTTGTCAAGACTAAAATGAAAATCACAAATTTTGGCTTAAGGAAGGATAAAGATCACAAGAAAAGGGGTGAGAAATACATAGCTCACAAGCTAAGGAAATCATTCAAGGAGGATTAAAGATGAGAAAATGAAGGAAAGGAAGTCTACTTTTCCAATGAGGGATTGAAGAGGGAATGATCTCTAAGAGATAAAGATATCTATTATAATTGTGGTGAATCAAGTCATAAATAATGATAGTGCAAAAATCCAAATAAGAATGCCTCTACATGTAAAGAAATTCAAACTATGCAAGAGAATCAACCTAAATCTTCAAAGAAGATATGTAAACCTAATCCTTTATATAGGGTTGATCAAAGTGAGTTGAATAGTTGTAGTTTTGTTAGACATGTTACCGCTAATGAGGATGTTATGAGAAAGATTTTGTGATGTTAAAGGTCTTTCTTTAAGTGTTCTTATTGATGATGGAGTAAAAGAAAATGTAATTTCTACTAAGGTTGTAAAGTCATTACATTCTGCTACAATTCTTCATCCTAATCCATACAAAGTGCATTGGTTAATGAAGAATCATTATAAGCAAGGAAAGAAACAATGCCTTATTGATTATTCCATTAGAGATTTTCATGATCATATTCTTTGTGATTTATCATTTATTGATTGTTCATATCTCATATTTGGTAGACCATGGAATTATGATAATAACACTATCTTTGATGTTAAAAACAATAGTTAGATTATGAGGTAAGACAGTCATAAGTTTAGGTTGTTTTCCATTATTTTTGATGGTGAGGTTGGTAACTTGAATTCTTCATTGATGCTTCCTAGTTGTAAGGAGATTGTAAGTGTGAACGCTATTTATGATGATGAAATTTTCTTTGATGCTAAAGAGAATGTATTTTATATGGATGCTATTACTGTTTGTGTGGAGTCTCATATGAGAGAAAAGAATGATGTTTTTGCTACTATTCAATCTTGGATGTTGATGGTAGTAGTATGTTGGTTGATGCTTTTGGGCACTTATGTAAGTTTTAGGCTAAAATTTGTATTAGCAAAGAGATGTTGGAAGAATAAGGAAGATCAATTAGTAGCAAGTGGAGAAATGTCACTAGTATTTAGGCATTGGACAAGGAGGGCTCCTCCATGGGTTGGTGCTAAAAATTATTTTTCTAGATCCTCCTACCACTTTTGTGTAGCTTTGAGTCATCATGGGGATGCAACGAAAGCATTCCAAGGAGATGCTTAGATGAAGGAAATGTGGTGGGGAATGAGGACAACCCTTCATGAGCAAGGAAAGCTCAAAACCAAAACTTCAAATGATAATTAGTCTCATGTTTTTGATGCATTAAGTTTCAATTATTATGCTAAGTATGATTACCTTGAGTCATAGGGACATGGTGCCTTCCAACTTATGAAGGGTCATTAAGCATGACATTTTATTCTTAAGGGTAGAAGAGATGATGAGGACATCTCCCAACCCATGTGTAATCCTTAATGTATTTTGAATGTGTGTATCTTGTTTGTGTGTTTCTTCTTATGTTGACCTTATTGCTGATGATTCCAAGGTATTTTGACATGTCTGGAGGTTTTGAAGCTTACTTTGATGAGTTTAGGAGGTTTTGGGATCAATGGATACTTGTTTGGAGGTGTCTAGAGGTTCCAAACCTCAAAATGAGCATCCTAAATTTTGGCCTTGGCAAGAGAGATGTCTCCACCTCCTATAAGACATCTCCAATTTCTACAAGATTTCTACTCTTATTATTGTTGCTCTCAATTGGAATGTCTTCCACATGTCAAAGACATCTCTAGTGATCAACAAAAAATAATTTTTATGTTTAAATGTAAAGGAAGATGGAAGGTCATACCAAGAAACTAAAATAAGAGTCCAAGGCCTAAGTTTGGGCAAGATTAAGAGAAGAAAGTTAAGTGAGAACTTTGAGAGACCTCAAGGAGAGAGCTTGTGTAAGAAAAAATGAGTGAGGCAAGGGAGAGCACTTGAGAGAGGTTGAGAGGATCACTTATTAGTGTCTTGTCTTGAGCTTTCGCTTCTTGGGTGAGTTATGAGTTAAGCTTGGCTCCTCCATCTTTGATGTATTTCTCTATTTTTTGAGAGTTTTCTTTTATAAAAATACATATTTTCTCCCTTTATTTGTGTTGTTCTTGTTTGCTAAGCTTAATTTTCTTATGAAATTGGTGGAATGGTTCCTTTTGGGGTTTTTTATGGTAGGCTTCACATCATCCCTAGACAATTGCTAATAAATCCAAATCAAAATATTAACATTACACTTCTCAAGAGAACTTAATATTTTTTCAAAGCTTGCCACATAGCATTGAAGTCAAACTAAGCTAGCAATAGAACACTTCATACCATAGTCCATCTCAATATAAATTTTGTTTCAATACCAAGCATCTAATTTACATTCTCATATGAAGAAAATAATCTCAAAAAGGAGGATCTTCCAAGCCTTTTGAATGTGCCACTTAACATAGTCATTATTGAAGATACATAATGCTAAACTAATAGACTAATTTGGATAGAAAATTTAAAGATATTGAGACTAGTTCAAAATTTTCCTAGAAAAAGATCATTCCCAAAAGAAACATGCATAAAAGAGTCTTCAACCTAACAAATGATGCATTTAAGACCTTTAACTCCTAATAGGTGAAGCCTATGTCCAATGGGAAGTCAATGATGAATCAAGGACCCGAATAAGAATTAATGCTTTGGTTGGGCCTTTAATTTAAAAACATGATGAGAATTTATTTCCAATGATGATCCTCTAGTTGTATATTCCATCTTCTATTTAAAGTAGAATATTAAAATTCTTACAAGTGAAACCAAGATTTAGCTTTAGAAACACCAAGAAAATGTAGAGGGAAACCATTTAGCCAAAACTAGTCTTCATACCAAGGAGTTTCATTACGCATTTTAGGTGCCCTAAAGTTGGAGACAACATGCTCAATGTGCAAATAAATATGGATATCATATTTTTAAAACCTTCATTTAACTTTGACATAGTGACAAGAAAGACCAAGATTTTCATTTCTAATAGAAAATAATTGGCCAATATGATGGAGATTGTGACCGATAAAACAATTTTCTCTATTTGAGAATTCTTTAAATAAGAAGCTAAAATTATTTTTAAAAATAGGTTACCACCAAATAGTGTGCTTCAACAAATTATTCAAGCTTAAATGGATAGATTTTCATTACAGAAAACCTTTGATTCAATTCCAAAAATGCCAAATTTACTTAAAAAGATATGAACATGTACCCTTTTTTGATCCTCCATAGATGATCCCATTTATCCAATGAATAATATTCCATATTTGTTATTTACTTAAACATGAAATATTATGCCTGAATAAAATATTCCAAACTTCTTTACCTTTTATACAACAAGTGATCCATTTAGTGGCTAAGAGAATACTATGTTTCTCAATAGAAGGGAAGCCAGCTTGATCCTTACTTAAAAGGTACATACCGCAAGCAACTTGATGAAAATATTTGTGATTATCCTTATCACCCTATAAGAAATTTCTAAGAATTCTATCAATGTTCTACAAGGATTATTTAGGATGAGCCATGAATGAAGAGCAATATACAAGTAAAGCTCAAAATATAGTTGGCAGCTATAAATATGCTTGTAAGAGGTAAGGGTTTGACAGCCCATTTCGAAGTCTTTTATTTAACTTATTTTATCACATTATCCTTTAGAATAATAGGAGTAGAAAATAATGCTTTTGGAATGCCCAAAAGAGAAAAAACACCTATAGGAGAAAGCTAGTTGATATTATAATTATATGTCCATGCAAGGCTTGCAGAGAAGCTTTTGCTCCAATTAATTTTGGCTCCTAAAGCTTTATAGTAAATGTAAATATAATCCAACATAGTGTTAAAATTATTATGATCCTTAGTCAAAGTAAGAAATGTATCATCTACAAATTGGCTATAAATGAGATCCTTTTGATCTATTGCAAGAGCAATTCCTTTTAACCTGATAGAGTCACTATGAGCTCTAAGCATGGCTCCAAGAGCATCAACTACAATGGTAAAAAGATAAGGAGCTAAAGGGCATCCCTACCAAATTGATCTTTGTAGCTCAATAACCCTTGAAAAAGGGATGAGACATTTGATAAAATCAAAAATATTACCTAAATTATGATGTTTAATAATACTTCTTAAAAAATACTAATCAAGCTTGTCATATGCTTTTGAAAAATTAAGTTTAAGAAAAATGACTTTTTAATCTTTGAAAGAAGCTTAATGCATTCCCACAACAACAATAACCACATTGTCTAAGATATATCTACCTTGAATAAAACCAAATATGCTCTTTACTGATTAGCTAAGAAAGATAATTTTAATTTATTGGCTATAGCTTTAGCAATAATTTTGTAGATGGAATTCAAAAGAGTAATTAGGTGCTAATTGGTTATGCACATACTATCTCTTGTTTTAGGTAATAACTTAATAATTGTAGCATTGATAACTTTGCAAAAAGAACCTTGAGTGAGAATTTACTTATACACATTATAAACTATATCCTGAATAGTGGGCCAAAATGTTTTAAAAAATTTTGCAAGAAGACCATCCATACTAAAATATTTATCATCATAATGTTGCTGCAAAGTCTTAAAAAGATCATATTTAGAGAGAATAGCAACATCACCAAATATGGAATGATCAAAATGAGTAAGGACTCCCAAGAAATTATCAACCACAATTGGATCAATCTCTTTTTTACTAAAACTATTAGAGTAATAATCAAAGAAGGTATATAAAATGTCATTTTTGGATGTGAATATATTATCATCAACTTAAATAGCTAGGATTGTTGGGGAGTGTTGTCTCCCTTTGAGGACATAAAAAAAATCTTTAATAGCCTAGTCACCCATATGAAGCCAAGAAAGTCAAGCACAAAGATAAGCTCCTCTAGATTCATGATGATTAATAATGTGCATATTTTCCTTGGCAATTTGTAGAGTTTGAAAACTAAGCCTTTGTAGCATCACCTCTATTGATTACATTTTGTAAGAATGAGATATTCTTACTAAGGTTGGAATTATGCAAAGCCATTTGAGAAGCCACTTGATGAATTGTATTTTGTGTAGGCCTCAATATCAAATCCCCAATATCAAAGCACAAGTGGCAACATTAGATATCCAATATTGTAGGATGCTTGCCTACCTATAAATATAGTACTTGGGAGTATGATCTAATAACTTTTCATTCCAACCTTAGGTAGACTCTTGAAGTTTATTTCAGTAGTCTTAGAGAATAGTTAGTGAGTGCCCACAGTGTGGATCTAAGTTAGTTATACGACACCTTATTCGAGTGGCAATGTACCTAGACACATTCCATGAATAGTAATAAGATCGAGATTGACTCTTATTCATTGTAACACTTGGACTTAGATTAAATTTACTTTTAAGCCTGATGAGTGACGAGGTACCCCTACACTCAACCATACAAATACAAGCATCTCACGTCCAACCCAGTCGAACTCCAAGGACTAAGTGCTTACACACCTTATGGAACACTTAAGGTTAATCAATTATTGTCTTCCCAGACTTACTTGTATTTTCATGGTTGTATGGTTAAGTAAGTCTGAGGTATGTGATTTTTATGTCTTTTGTCTTTTTATCGCCTATGCTAAGAGAGGAAAGGGTGAAGAGACTAAGTAACTAACTTTCACTAACTAAGCTTTAATCGTCTTAGCATCAGTATCCATTCCCACTTACCGTACACACCCTAAACCAATGCAATGCTACTGGGATTACCAAATGCTATTCGTTACTAGGTTACCAAGTGTAGCACACGTGCTCGAAGTGGTCATACTGAATGCACTTAACTAGGAGTTGAGGGTTGAGAGAGATTAATTATCTAAGAAAGCATTTAAGCATTTCACATTAATTAAATCCTATTTAGCTTAGTCCATGCACTGTAAGGTTTATCAGAAAGTTCATCTTTATTTCTGTACACAAATGTGTGCTCAGGTACAATTTGATAGAATAAAGATTTGTTCACTTTGAGACTCCTACTACAAGCACATGGAAATTATTCTATCTCTGGAATGGTAAAACTGCCAGAGTTTCGCTAAGGGTCTAGATCTAGATGGAGAAACAAGGGAGAGCTACCTCTTATTTATAGAACTAGCGACAGGCTATGATATCACGTACGCAATATCGCAGCTACCAACGCGATATACACGATATCACGTCCCATCAAAGCCAATTTATATTCCATGTACTTAGTTAATATTTACATTTCCATGCATATTAATGAATTGGCAGATTAAAGCGCAACCATTTTTGAGCATAAACACGTGTTCGCTTCATAATCCTAGCAACATTATTACTTGGTTTGCCCAATAACATAGTGCTTGGTAATCCTAATAGTGGATATGTGTGTTGAAGATGAGTATGACAAGCTAGGAACGAACACTCATCACTCGTAGGCTAGTTTAGAATCTATCTTTCCATTGTTAATTAGATTAAATAATTAATTTCTCTATTATTTTTAGGAGTAGCATAAAGCCAAAACAACATCAACCATCATATGCCTCACTTTGAACTAAATCATATATGACAAAGCTACCACTAGTCCAAGTGGGAAGACAATGAATTGCAATCAATGCTTAACGATCTCAATGCACAACTAGTCCTATCCAGAGAATTTGACCAAATTGTATATGAACATTTGTGACTCATATGGTTAAGCATAGGTGGCAGCTGTCACTCATCACCACTATTTTTCCTACATGTTTAGAAAAATTCTTAAAGCAAGTACAAACATTGATCCACCAATCTATCTAACCATCATCTCTTGTGGATTTGGAATGAAATTCCAAATTTACATCAATAAAGAGCACAATGAGCTACTATGAAGAAATATTATGTTAAAGATGTAGAGATCATTGGAAGAACAAGAGCAATGAGAAAAGAAAAGGAATCATTGAATAGAATAATGATCTAAAAGAATCTAAGTATAATCCACATAGACAAGAGCACCATTGGTGGCAGTAAATTATATAGAAGCATTCTCAAACCTGATCCAACCTAGAAGAAATATAAGAATCTCCTTCTCTAGCATTACTTAAGTAAAACCAATTAAAAATACTAGAAGAGAGGTAATTTTGATTATTTAGCTTCATGTGAATTTAATTTTCTCTTCAATCACAACCAAAAGAGGAGCTCGATGTTATCAAAACCTCCTCTCTGTCCTTCAATTTTATCATCTGGGTTCTTGATTATATTAAAGTCTCTTACAATAACCCAATTAACTGCAAGTATGTTATGACATATCCAGTTCAAAAATAGTTTCTGATCATTCAAGTTATAAGGAGCTCATCAACAATGCCCTAAATCATCACTGACTTTGTGAATAAGAATAACTGCTATACCTTTGTCATGCTCATGAGTAGAAAATACTTAATACCTATTGGGAAAAACACACTTATAATAAGTTTGAAGTTTAATTCCTTGAATTTTAACCTCTTGAATAAAAACCACATCTAGATAATTACTAGGAATATAGTCTCAAACTATATATCTTCTTTGGGAATTTGAGAGTTCTCTTACATTCCAAAATAGACTGGTCATTATGAATGTAAAGACGAAAGAGGATCTCCCTTCATAACTAAAGCCTTAATAGAATTCTTGGATTCAAAATTGTTGCCTAAAGGATGATGAGTAGCTAGTCTTCTACCAAATGCATGAATATTATTTGCTAAAGATAAATTTCCTTTAAGGAAATTACTAAAGATAGGTTTATCTCACATAACTAAGGTGTGAGATTACCGAATAAATTTCTCCTAGCCACCAGTAACTTCTCTTGGATTTCTTTCTTGGTTTGAGAATTCTTTGAAGAGGAAACATTAGTATCCTCAATCTTCATATCCTGAGCATCTTCCATTTTGAAGACTGAAAAATATGGATTACATGGAAAGTGCATCTCAGTAATAGCATTTACTTAATCCATAGATATATTCTTCTTATTTAATTCTTTATTTACTTGTTTAGTTAAAATTCTCTCTACTTCAAGCTTATCCAATAACTTTGGACATTAAGCTCTTCTATGATTATCAATGTAATAGTAACATCTATTTGGGAGTGTGAGATAAGAGATATTTTGCACAAATGTTCTTCCTTTCACATTAAACTCAAGTGAGTCTAGTCTTTGCTTTTGCACATCTAATCTAACACAAACTTGCCAAGTTGGTCTTGGATGAAAACCTCAAAAATACTTCATTCTAATAGCCTCATTAATCTATGAAGCAATAATGTCTGCATGTGAAGAAAATTGAGTTAGAAGGCTTGGGAATTCAATCCATACTAGTAGAATACCTTCACTTTCTTTTTTTAGATCAAAATCCTCTTTCCATTGCTGAAGAACTAAAAAGGATCCAAAAGACATTTCAAATATATTGATGCTTCACAAAGTTTGCCATTGCCTTGGTTTTAAAAGCAAAGAGAAAAACCCCTCTTGTAAAATTAAAAGCAAGGATTAACCTTCTAGATTCCCAATTCTTTTTAACCCAATCATGAAAAACCATTGCAAGAGGAATTTTGCTAGTGAAAAAATTGATTGTGTAAAGCTAAGTAAAGGCATGTGTTGTTTGATCAAAAATATCACCAAAAAAATCAAAATGCAAAACACCATCATCCACAACATTATTAATCTCAACATCCTACAATACAACGTTGGAGGAATACATTATTAATGAGTTAGTCATTCAGCTGCATTGATGAGATGTTGTCAACATGATCCTATCAATGGGATCTAATTAACATGATTCTGTTGAAGTAAGGTTTGACCCATTGTCATGTACTCATCGACGGGGCACCTTATTTCCACCTATAAATGTGCACCTACACGCCACATTTATGGAATTTCTTTCATAGTTGTAGTGAAGCACTTACAATTTTTCCTTTCAAAAGTTAGAATATTTTATGAGTGCCCACAGTAAGAGTCAAAGAGTATACAGATCTTTATTCAAGCACTATTATACCTAAGCACTTCAGTATGGACAACAATAAAGACAAGATTTTCTAATAAACCTTGTAACACTTGGACTAGATTAATTGTTTACTTAAGTATTTACTATTCATGAAATTTGCTTTAATGTTTTTAATTAATAAATAAATATCAATTTAATAGCACACATAAGTACAACCACTTCGAGCATATGGTTATCACTTAGTGATCCCAATAATGCTTAATGTTTGGTAACCCAATAGTGTTATAACATGTTTAAGATGTGTACGACAAGTGGAAATAGATGCTTATGTTAGGATTAGTTAAGTGATAGCTAGTTATTAGATTAACTAAACATTAATTCACTTTATTCTTTATTCTTGCTCTTCACTGACCTAAAACATAAAAGATAAAAATGATAAAAATCATATGCCTCAGTTTCACTTAACCATAACTTTGCAGTTCATAAGTGGAACTAGGAAGACAATGATTACAATGGTTAGTTTCACCTCCTAAAGCTAGTGTATTTAGAAACCTAAAGTCTTTGGAATTTGACCAAATCATTAAGTGAACGCTAGGGATTCATATGGTTGGATGTAGGATATACTCGTTGCTCATCATTGACACTTTTGTTGGGGACTTTAGTTACCTACATGCATTATCTAGGACATAGTGAAAATTATTCAACATCATTGGATCGAACCTTAAGGTTGTGATCATTCTAATAATAATAATTGTAAAAAGAACATTCATTTATTCTTTTAACCCAAAATGTCTTCTTCTACAAGAATGATTCTCCATCAAAAATTCAAGCATACATCTAATCAAAGAAATGAATGATCAAACAAGCCAATACCCCAACAATGTTGAGTGGTATATACTCATCCCAATGAGTATGTGCTTGACTTCACCTTTGTCTTACATTAGGATGAGTAGATGCGGTGGAGGGATATGAAGGATAACATTGTATTGTCACCTAATCAATCAGTTCCTATGATGCTCCAACAAACTCTTATAAGCTTGGGCATCTAGGGGCTCCATGCTGAACACATTATGTAGGACCATGACTCTAGGGATTACCATCCCACTAAGGTATAATGTAAAATTGATTGGTAATAGGAGAAGCACTATGAAGTTATAAAAGAGAAATGGTTCAATAACACATTATTCCTACTAGGCGACAAAAACAGTGAGGATCTCTTCTCTGGGGGTTCTCATTTCATTGACTCTCCTCCACTTACTTTTGATGAAGGGGTCTTGAACCAAAATTTATAGTCCACTATAAATAATCCTAGTTCAGGAAAAAATGAATTCCATGATCATAGGAGATCCAAAAATGGGAGTCATGACAAGGACAAAAATAGCCATCATAATAATGATCACAATTGTGACCATCAAAGAGGGGGTGGAAAGCATTGAAGTGTTAGTCTCCCTTTCTCTTTACCTTCGTAATCCTCTTCTTCCTCCTCTAGCTTTGATCAAAGCTGTAGAGGACATGATCATGATGGAGATCCCATCAAACTAGTCAAGATCAAGGGCATAGGCAATCAAGGAAGGCCCACCACCATGAAAGAAGGGATAGAAAAGGGCATCATAGGCATCATGGCCATTGTAGAGGTTATGATTATGATGAGCCTTTGCTTGCAACTCGAAATATGCTAAACATCACAGAGGTAGTGAGAATTTCAACAAGGCATGTGAAAGATAGCAGAATCAAGTGGTTAGACATGAACAATATCCCTAAGTTCAAATGGAGATACAATTCAAATTTGTAGAACCATCTTCAAGCCTTTCATGATGCCTATGCCTTACAAAATGTGAAGAATGAATAGCAAAAACTAAGGTCATTCCCAAGGATAGTCATAAAAGAAGCTAAAATTTGGTATTGGTCCTTAGTGTCGAAATCAATTTGCAAATAGAGTACAATTCTTGAGCTCTTTAACAACAAGTATTAAACATGCTCTCGAGTTTCCAACCAAAGAAAGTAAATTCAAGGTTAGAAATAAGAAACACGTGAATCCTTGGACATAACCATGGGCAGGTACTATTCCCTTTTCCATCAATGTCCTAGCCATGATTATTCTCAAAGGGAGCAACTTTGCCATATCATAGATGAGCTCTGAATAGAAACAAGGAGAACTCTTGGGGTCTATGCCCAAGGGAGACTGACAAAATTAAGGGCCCATCAAATTCAAAGGTTGATAGAGTAGGTTTCCAAGGAAGAAGAAGAGTTAAGAAAAAGGGAAAGTGCTAAAAAGTACAATCAGGGCCCTTCCATTAGAAAAAGGGAATTCTCACTTTGTGACAATGAGGAGGAGGCACTACTTAATGAGGTGGTGCAACAAAAGACCTTGTTGATTTAGAAATATATATCCAAAATTTCAGCCAAGGTAAACAAAATGTGGAACTCTTTGGATAAAAAGATTCAAACCACTCTAAAAATACCAAAGTAGTAATCATGATCATAGGAGAAGAAAGGAAGCTAAATGTGCCTAGGGTAAGGACACGGCTACTACAGTAGAGGAGGTTGTGGAATCTAAAAGAGATGATGATGGTGGATGTGACATCTAATAATACAAACATCCTAAGGGATGTTGCTCCATTATGTCACACTTGCAAGTGTTTGGGATGTACACTTTGAATCCTAGACTGGCAAGAAGGCAAGCACCCAAAAGGTTTCCTTATCCACAAGGTAACCTAAGTTAGTTCCACCAATAACAAGCCTACTATCCAAGTCAAGCTCCACCATAACCTTATGAGTAGTACCATCAGTGGCAGCATCCATAATCATGGGGGATGCCACCACCATGGTAGCAATACCCTTACAGGTAGCCTAATCCATATGGATACTATGTTCAATAGCCCATTTCTCCACATGACTCTTCTAGTCATGCTTCATTCCAACATCACTACTACCCTCTTGAATTATACAAAGGTAATCTCCATCTCCAAGAGGGGAATCCCCATTTTCTCATTACCATCCTTAGCCTTCTACACATGTTCCTCTACCCTCAACTCAATTACCACCTACTCCATCAATGCAAGGCGAGATTTTGACCTAGCAACATAACACTACCAAGGTTGTTAACTTGTAGCCAGCTCCTCAATTGAGTGGTTTGGAAACCAAGTCTCAAAAAACACCATTCTTCTAAACCAACAATCCTACAAAGACCACATAGACTTATGCAGTTGATAGCCCTACTTCTCTCTCATTCTTTACATCCATCCAATTCAAGTTCCCTTTAAACCAAATGCCTCCCAAGGTCCATACCTTCATGCTAACCCATGCATTAACTAATTGGATAAAGGCTAACAACCTTCTTAAGAAAAGATCTAATCCCAGGACTCCCTTAATCTATTTGAAAATTACTAGGAATGAGCCTTGCAAAGCTCTTCTTGATTCAAGTTCTGGTGTTAATCTAATTTCTCATGAGATGTGCAAAGCCTAGAACCTGCCTCCACTCAAGAAGAGAAACATTCATCCTAAGTTAACAAATCAATCCATCATTGTTTTCTTAAGACTAATGGAGGACATTGTGACCATCATCTTTAGGTGGTCCTATCATACTGACTTCCTAGTGATCTAAGTTAATAATTACAAGGGGCATTTCCCAATCATCATGGGAAGGGCTTAGCTAAGTACCATTGATGCATAGTTGGGCATCAAAGACCTTTCCTTAGAGATTTCCAAGGAAAATACATTTAGAAAGATCGAGAAGAAGAGTGTTCCATGGATTGTGTATAGTGATACAAGGTGCAACTTTGTGCAAAAAATATGAGTAAAAAGTACATCAATCCTTCAATCCTAGCATGCAGATAGTGTGTAGATGAGACAAAAATTCAAAGGTGCCTAACGCAGTATCCACAAAACAAGAGGACACCCAATGGCTAACAACTAATCCTAAAAGTAGTACACTTTGCATGGGACCAACTAAGAGCTTAATGAGTGTCTATGTTTAAGGCATGGATGAACTAGAGCAAGTTCATCACCAACTCTCCAATGATGAACCTGATGATACTTATTGGGGAGAGTCGAAAATCCCTAAAAATTTTAAACATGAGCCCCTAGAGTTAAAAACTCTACCTACCAGCATGGAGTATGCTTTTCTAAAAAATGGCAAGCTAGTGATAATTGATGTTAATCTTGCTCTTAAACAGAAAGAGAAGTTGTTGAAAATGGTCAACAAATGGCCAACGGCCTTTGCTTTGTCATATCCTGAACTCACTGGGATTGATTCTAAGATATCTCAACATCACATTTATATAGATCCTTACATAAACCCAAAGAGGAAGTTGCAACAACTGTTGAATCCCAAATTGAAGTAGATCATCAAGGAGGAGATTGAACAACTTCTCAAGATGACGTTCAACTATCCCATTGTGGATAGTGAATGGGTCAGCCCACTTATGATCATGCCAAAGAAAGGTGGCAAGTGGAGGGTTTATATTGACTTAAGGTTGTTAAACATGGCGACCTACAAAGATCATTTCCCATTGCCATTTGTGAACTAGGTGTTGGACACTATCTTTGGGCATTGCTTCTACAACTTTCTAGATGGTTATAGTGGCTATAACCAAATCCAGATTGCACTCGAAGATCAAGCCAACACAACAATCACAAGTCCCTAGGGGACTTTTGCATATAGAAAGATGTCATTTGATCTATATAATGCCCCTACAACCTTCCAACATCTTGTCCTTAGCATTTTTTAATAACAGATCGATAACGGATGTAAGTCTTCATGGATGACTTCTCCACGTATGATGCTACATTTGAGCAAGCCTTGCACCACCTTGAGTAAGTGCTAAAAGGGTGTGTGGAGATTAACCTTTGGCTCAATTGGTATAAGAGCCATCTAATGGTCTAGAAGGGTATTGTGTTAGGGCATAGAATCTCACAAGAAAGGACTGAGGTGGATCCTAAAAAGGATAAGAATCATCCAAGAAATTACCCTTTAGCCAGAACTTGTCAAAGATGTCTGGTCATTCCTTGGTCACATTGGCTACTACTGGTGATTCATAGAGAATTTCTCTAAGATCACTAAACAATTGGTGGAGCAGATAAAGAAAGATGCTCTATTCTTATGGACTGAGAAATGCGAAAAGGCATTCCAAAACCTCAAGCAGAAGCTTGTAGAAACTCCCATTCTACAAGCACCTAATTAGTTCAAGTTGTTCCACATCATTACAGACACATCAAACTATGCCTTGGGTGCTATGCTTATGCAACTAGATGATCAGAAATGTCCATACTACATCCACTACATGAGTGAAAGCATATTGCATGCACAACTAAACTACACCATAGCAGAGAAAGAACTGATGGAAATGGTGTATGCCTTGGAAAAATTTAGGCACTATGTGCTTGGGTACAAGGTATTCATGCACACAAACCATAGTGTAATTGGCTTCCTAATGAACAAATTGATGGTAAGCCCCCATGTCATAAAATGGCCTATAATCTTACATGAATTCAATCTCATGATGGTATATTGAAAGGGAACCAAGAATGTGGTTTCTAACCACTTATCTCAATTACAATGTGACAACAAAAAGGAGGAGAGCCTGCTTTTTGATCAATTTCCTAATGAACTACTCTTTTCTAGTGTAATAAATGAACACATGCTCAATGAACTTACATGATACAATGACATCCTCACTTATCTTCTCACTCAAGAGATGCCACAAGAGTTAGACCACATGAAGAAACAATAGTTTCTTCATTAGGCTAAACACTTCATGGAGATTAACAAACACCTTTTCAAGTTTTTCATTGATGGCCTAGTTCATTAATGTATTCCTGATGCTAACCAATTTTGCATCCTCCAAGATGCTTATGACGGTCCTTGTGGGGGCCACTATGCTGGAAGACATACTTCCATTAAGATCTTAATGGTAGGGTATTATTGGCCAACACTCTTTAGGGGCACTTATCAATTCGTCTACTCTTGTCACCATTGTCAACAGAATGGTGGTATGATCGCTCAAATGGAGGAACCTCAATAGTGGATCCAACTACTAGAACCCTTCAACATTTGGGCATTGACTTCAAGGGTCCCATCACACCCATGTCAAATGAAAAGGCATACATCATAGTCACTATTGACTATTGTACAAAATGGACATAAGCAACAGCCATCACCAACTGCACATCTTCTATAGCTACTTGATTTGTACAACAAAATGTTGTAAACAAGTTTAGGATGCCACGTGCACTAATTTCTAGCAATGGTATTCATTTTACACATACCACCTTTCGAAAGCTCATGCAATTCTTGGGGTTAGAACATAAATTAATAACACCTTACCACCCCCCAAATTAACAATCGATTACAGTTTACCAATAGGGAGATCACTAAGATCTTAGCTAGAATAATTAGCAAATATAGGAGAGATTGGAGCATAAAGCTTAACAATGCCCTTTGGGCCTACTGCTCAATAGGGAAACTCCCTATAAGCTAGTGTACAGAGAACTTCTAACTCTTCATATCCAATCTAAGCTCTATAAACTTTTAATAGCCTATGACCTTGATCTTGACCTTAGCCTGGCATAGAAAGAAAGATTGATTAACCTTAATGTGCTAGATGAGAATAGATTAGTGGCCTTGTTTGTGAATGAACTGCACAAGGAATTCAACAAAAAATGCCATGACCTCAAAATTAGGAAAGTCAAATTTCAACTAAGAGATAAGGCCCTTTACTAGAACCCCACACATGTGCCACAACAAACTAATTTTCAAACATTATGGAAGGGGCCTTACATCATTTATGAAACCTTTCCTTCTAGGGCCATGTTGATCTGCAAACCTGAAAGCTCAAATAAGAAGTTACTAGTCAACACACAAGTCAAACCTTTCCATGAGCTCAAAAGAGCCAATGATAGTAACACCTTGTCGGATGGACAACCTCGCTCAATTTTTCAAATCTGCTCCTTCCAACTTAGTCATGGGGGAGATGGCCGTCCATGCAAACCAATTAAGTGGCTCCTAAGTTTTTATACTTTTTTGTTTTACATCTTTTTGTTTTTACACTTTTGGTTTTACATAATTTTTTTGTTTTACAACATCATTAGTACATTTTATCTTTTTTGGATATTTTACAATTTCTTTTATATGTTACTTTATTTTTATGTCTGTATATTTGTTAAGTTTTCTAATAAATTTCTTCATTACCAACAAGACATAGTGATATTTTAGCTATTTGCTAATGGTGATTTGTACTTAATTTTTTTGATTGATAATGTCTGGATTCTATCTTTGAATTTTGATAATTGATAACTAAGACAATGTTTCTTTAACATGGAACAGGTAGTAAGTCTACATCATCTACCCATCCACAACACTCAATGGTCTTCCTTGTTTTGGAAATATGAGGTCCCTTTCATTAATGAAACTTTAAAAAAAACCTGTGACCTTGGTAATTTCCAAACTTGGGAAGGATTAAATGGATTGATAAGGGTGTGACTTCAAGGAGACTCAATGCTCTCTGTACTTTCCTATTCTATTGAGTGCATGAGTATTTTCATGGATTTCTTACCATTCCGTTATTGACCAACAACAAGAAGTTAAAGTCTTTGCATGGTGTGGTTTCCATGCAAAAATCCATAAAAACATAAAATTTGAAAAAATGATGGAAATTCAAAGCACATCCATTAGACAAAATAACAAGCTACAAACACTGGTTATGGGACTAGAAAGACATGTTACCCATGCCTAAAGGTCCTCTCTAACTAAGACGCTTTCTTACATCCTACTTCTCTTTTCTTTTAATAAGGAATGTTGATTGATCCATGGGAGCATTCTTGTATCTCGAGGAGGTGGACTAGTCTTAGAGTATCGATGAGAAGTCACTAAATGTGGTTGGTTTTGATCTAGACTAAGGATGGACTTTATCAAGTCATTTAACCAAAAAATTCACAAGGAACTTCATGTGACTACGATTCAGAGTTCCATTCCACCTTCTCTCTAATCCATCAATGCTTTCCACTTTCCACCTCACTATCAATTTCTATGTCTTGTTTAATTTCTTAGCTTAATTTGTTAAAATTATTATGTAGATTGTTCTAGATTCAATCCTTAACTTTCTATAACCATTAATCAACTACGGGGTCCATGGACTCCTTGGTTTGAGGATATGCAAGGGAAAAAAGGGCATGAGCCTATTATGGGAAGGACCCACATGCTTATCTCTTGGTTGGGTTAGTTAACTTCCTTATCCTTAAGCATTTGTGCAATCAAATCTTCTGCATTCCCCATTGGTTGCATACAATTATGCACTCCTTAATGGCATTTGTTCTAATAAAATTTCATTCTCCAACATTATGCATAATCTAAGCCCTCTTCAAGTGCTTCATCATGTTCACGACTTTTTTGGCTCTCTGAGGACCCAAAATTGAAGCTTAAACTCCTTATATATTTTTTCAAATTTTCAAAGTGAAAAAATTCTCCATAGGCTCCATCGACAAGGGGATGAATAGATGAGACCCCATTGATGGGACCCCATAAACACAAGGTAAAAAGTCTATATATACGCACAAACACTTTGAAATTTTTCACATTTGAGCCAACATGAGGAGGAGTTTTTGAACTTTTTAGAGGTCCTTGGGTTGCTTGAGATTAGGGTCAATCTGGCAAAAATTCCAATGTAGAAAAATCCTAGTGCTAAGAAAGAATGGATGCAATGGTGCTATGGAGTTGACTACAAGGAGTTTGATGCACTCACTATGGCAGAGCACACATACTTCAAGATTGTAGCCTTTCACCTCAATCCAATGATGAGACTAAGCAAAGTCACATCCTTCTCTACCCATGTGTGTGCCACTCTAAGCAAAATATTCCCAGTCAACCTTCCATAGCTGATCTATCTTGAGATAGAGAAGCAATTCAAGGTAAATGAATGTGGAAGGAAGGCACTCCCCTTTCTATGCCTCATTAGAAAACTATGCAAGAGGGGAGGCATAGCATGCTACACAAACGACGCCATTTGACATGCACCAACCACTTCTTGGGTAGAAATGATGAAGGACAATGTGCCTACCAAATTCTTAAGAAGAGGAGTAGCAACCACCACCCACTCACGAAACAACATCGAAGACCTGCATTTCCATTGAGCACATGTGCAAACTCCAAGAGCAGCTCTTATAATAGCAGTAGCAATAAGTAAGAATGAGTGGTGGTGATCCATCTTTGTGTACAGACCAACAATGAGTCACCTCAGCAAAGTGGCTCGAACCATCACTCAAATGAAAGGTGGGATGCCAATTTTCTCAACCCAACTAATGCACATGCCTGCAAGGTTGAATCCAAGTGCCTAAGAGGTAATGGTGTCCCTCTCACAACAACAACATTTCCCAAACATCTCTATAAATGTCTCTACCTTTTTAGTGTGTCTAGAGGAGTGTGAGGGGGCAACTGTCTTGATGATGCAGCACCATGGGCAGGAGATAGTGGTCCAAGTGGTTGCTGACAAAGTGGTTGAAGCACTTAACGCACCTGTGATGTTTTTACTAGATGTTTTACACTCAAAGATGTGCAAACATCCACAAGAACTCTCAGTAGCCAATTGAGCATAGCCCAGCATAAGGAATTATTGGACCTACTAATGGGAACCGAGCAACCAATTCTAGATGCCTTTGACCTTCTAAATACCATCATTGCAACCTCGTTGAAGTTGCTTGAGGCAAGGGGAAAATGCATCATAATGAAGGGGAAACTTAAAATAGCCAAAGTAGAGAACCAACACTTGGCTGTGAAGGTTACTAATCTAAGAGCTTGCCTCATTGATCTTGCATTGCTCAACCTAGCACTAATGCATGATGAAGCTTTCAAAAAACTTCAAGACAAACTCAAAAAGGTTGAGGACACCAAGGAGTTGATGATCTTTAACCAGTCCTTGGCCAATGCCACAACACATAATATTCAAAAAGATTTGGTCTAGATACACCATGAACATGAGATCCTGATCGCAAAGAATCATCACCTATAGAATGTTGATGTGCAGAAGTAGCAAATGGTAGATTTTATCCATCAACAGTAGAAGCAGTTAACCAAGGCGAACACAAAATTGAGGAGATTAGCAGCAAAAAACAAAAACCTCTTCATGGAGAAGTCTGTGCCCTTTGCCAAAAATATGTAATAGAGATAGCCACTTGGAAGAATAACGCCCTCAAGTTTGAAAGAGTCAAGAACCATTACAGAGATCAAGTTGGTCTACATAAAGAAGTTAATGAAAAACCCATCCAATTAGCAAAGGAAAAAGTAGATGAGGTCCTCTAGTAGCTCCAACAAAAAGTTAATGTCTAGCAGCCTATCTTTGATGGGTTAAATACATAAAATAAAGCAAGAATCTGCATGAAGGAGTTGTAGATTAAGGAGATGAACAAATACATGGAAGTTGCCAATCTTTCCTATGCAAACCGAGTGATGCTGATTGCTGCAAGGCCACAATTAGAATTGGAGAAACAAGTGGCTAGCTCATACCTATTGTACAAGGCAGAGTTCAAACACCATAAAGAGACCAAGTAAAAGCTTGAGATGGCAAACATGGAACTTGAGGTTCTGAAGGTGAAGTTCACCAATCAAAGATCAACTACTGAGAACTTGGCCAAAAGGATGAATGACTACCAAGAGTTACAAAATGCACTCAGAGCATTTGACATCAAACACAAACAGTTCGTTGCTTGGTTCGTGAATGTGAAGGAGTTGTTTCCTACAATGTCTTGTTCATGGGATATCCCCATTTCGGCCCACATTGATGATGTAGTGTGGATCGTGAAAGATCTCCGAAGTAAGGAGGAGAAGATGAAGGCATTGTTGAATGCCTTCCATCTTCCACCAAAGGTTGCAATTGTCACTAGACAACCACAACAACTGCCTCAACCACCGCTGATGAGTGGCGAGGTATCCCTACACTCAACCATACGAAACGAGCGTAGCATGCGCGATCTAGTCGAACTCCATAGACTAAATGCCTAAACGCCACAAGGAACACTTGGGGTTAATCGTTCGTTGTCTTCCCATGCTTGCTTGTATGTGTCACGATGTATGGTTAAGCAAGTCTGAGGTATATGATTTTTTTGGTATTTTTCGGTTTATCTCTTATGCTAAACGGTGAAGGGTTGAGAAACTAAACTAACTCTAACTACAGCACTAAGTCCTAGCGTCAGCATCCCTTCCCACTTGCCGTACACACCCTGAACTATGCAATTGTGGCTACCAAACGCTAATCGTTACTGAGATTACCACACGTAACGTGCATGCTCGAAGCGGTCGTACTAAGGCACTTAACTACCCTAAGTGTGACAAGCAGCTGATTCCTTGACTAGCCGTACACATCCGTAGATGCTCGTAATCAAGTCGTACTTGTCCCACATTCTAGGAGGAAAGGGTTGAGAGAATCTAATCGCGATGAGTAGCCGATTCCTTGGCTAGCCGTACACGTTCGTCAACGCTCGTAACCAAGTTGTACTCAT
>MNCI01034697.1:1436515-1482076 GCA_015680685.1 Gnetum montanum
GGTAATCAAGTCGTACTTGTCCCACGTTCTAGGAGGAAAGGGTTGAGAGAATCTAATCGCGATGAGTAGTCGATTCCTTGGCTACCCGTACACATTCGTCAACGCTCGTAACCAAGTCGTACTCATGCTGCGTTACTAGGAAAGCAGTAAATAACATTAATTAAACCTATCCATGCACTGCAAGGTTTATCCACAAAACTCGTCTTTATTGCCGTACACAACTTGCGTTCAGGTACAAAGCTGCTCGAATAAAGAACCGTTCACTTGGGGGACTCCTACTGCGGGCACATGGAAAATATTCTATCTTTGGGGTGATCAATCCGCCAGAGCTTCACTACTTTGCGCCTAGGATATGAAATGAGGGGAGTGCCGCCTCTTATTTATAAATATGGCGGCGGACCGCAATATCGCATACGCTATATCGCAGGGAAGGATGTGATATCGCGTCACGCGATATCGCGGCTTGTGCAATCCGCGTCTCATCAACTGCATATGCCCAAAGCAGGAGAAGGTCATTCAGATCCTTAAGAGCCTTCATTGCCTGGGACCATTTGAACTTCTTCATCATCTTCATGCCATTCAAGGAGTTGTGTTTGTCAATTTTGTCCTGGTGTTCAATTTTGTTATCCTAAACACCAAAATTTTGTAATGATTGTAAATCATACACTTGGGCACTCAGTTTTTGTTATATTTGTTTTGTGTCTATAGTCAGTTAATAATCTCGTACCTTTCCAAAATTTTGTAAGGAACTTGATGATGAGTTTTATTCATTCGTGGGGGTATGATGAGTTAGTCATTAGGTAGCGTCAATGCAAAGTTTGACCTATTAACGTGTACCTATTGACATGGCACCTTATTTTCACCTATAAAAGTGTGCCTACCCATCACATTTATGGCATTCTTTTCATAGTTGTAGCAAAACACTTGTAGTTTTTCCTCTCAAAAGTTAGAATATTTTCTAATTGCCCACAATAAGAGTCAAGAGTGTATGAATCTTTATTCAAGCACTATTGTACCTGAGCACTTTAGTGTGGACGATAATAAAGACGAGCTTTTTTGATAAACGTTATAGCACTTGGACTAGATTAATTGTTTTGTTAAGTATTTAATATTTATGCAATTTGTTTTAATATTTTTAATTAATAAATAAATATCAATTTAATAGCACATAAGTACAACCACTTCAAGCATACGCTTGGTGCTTAGTAATCCCAGTAACGCTTAACACAGCAAGTGGGAACAAATGTTTATGTTAGGATCAGTTAAATGATAGTTAGTTATTAGATTAGTTAAACATTAATTCACTTTATTCTTGCTCTAGGTGACTTAAAACATAAAAGATAAAAATCATATACCTCAATTACACTTAACCATACCTTACCTTTGCAGTTCACAAATGGAACTAGTTTCACCTCCTAGAACCATTGTACTTAGAAACCTAGTCTTAGAAAAAAATATTAAAACCTTGGAAAAAAATATTTTTCCCCACTATCCTATAGACATTTTCACATATCTAGAAGATATAAAAACCATTTCCATTTCTAAAATTATATTATTTTTCATGGTACGTATAACATGGCTAAGCATTAGACAATTTATAAAGGTGTGAACTTTGCATAATAGACTCGTAAACAAATTAATTAACAATATGTACCCATCAAGTATCAAATGTCACCCTCCATTTAGAAAAAAAAATTCGGATGATATATATACCTTTCCAAGATGTATCATATACTACATCCCACTGGAAGAGAGCAATTCATGCTATAAAAATTCCGCTAAAATGTTAAAAGAAACCCAGGTACACATTTTAAATCACTTGCGGCACCAGAAACTTTGAAATCAAACCGATTTAAACCTATGATTTTTCCGAAAACCTGTTAACAGTAAAGAATACATGATGCAGGAAGATCTGTAGGTCAAAGAAGAATGCCATTTTCACATTGTGTGATAGACAACCTATATTCTTTTTTTTGTCGCATCCGCCTCTCAGTTGCGTGGGACAGATTAGGGTACGACAAAAATTCGTGGCAAGAGAAGAACAGGGAATAATAGAGGACTGTACAGCCTGCGAAAGGTCCTGTTGCAGACTGGACGGGAGTGGACTGATCCATGCCAAAATATCATGCAATCAGGCGCTGAGTTGAAGAAACCTGCGGGCCAGAGGATGGGACGCCTCGGCCAATTGTGTGGCAGGCAGAACCTCCACCATCTCGCCCTTCACCAGCAGACACACCACGTCCGCCAACCGCTGCATCTGCTTGATACTGTGCGACACCAGCACAATCGTCAGCCCCTTGCTCGCGCGCAATCTCAGTATGGAATTCTCAATGTGCTCCGTTGACACCGGATCCAGAGCACTCGTCGGCTCGTCCAGCAGCAGAACCTGTACATTTTCACAAAAAGATTTTGAATCAAAGATCCTTCCAGGACTCGTCTCGAAACCCTAGCTTTGTGCAAAACTTGCATGCACTGTTTGTACAATGTTTCAGGCTCAAATATTCATTCGGAGCTTCGGTTTTCACATGCAAGGGTTAACACTGGAATATCAAATATGATTCGCCTCTGGAACCTGTTAGCCTTTAGATATTGCATATACAACAGGCTGGTGGATACTTTTATGAAAAAAAAAACATTGTTTGATACAGGTTCGGAGGCATAAACAAGTGAGTTTTGCCTAACAAGACACCTTTTATACTGCAAGTTTCCAAAAGCCGGTAAAGACTGGAACATTTCTGGTTTGGCAACATTAAAAAAGTACGACAGCGCGGAGGTTCAGAATTTCCATTCTGCACTTTTTTCCGGTGCTTTGGAAATCGGAATCTTGTCCACTGGCAATAGATAAATGCTGAACACCGCAAGGCATCATGAGAAAGACGAAGGAGAGATCTAATTCAAAGGAGAGGATGCAAAACTAATAATATTCCAAAGACATGAAAAATTTCACGGTATCGATTTTTTCTAAAAATTAAGCGTGAAATTTAAATTCTACACTATGCACTCTTTCCGCTGCTTACGAGCTCGGAATCCGGTGCATTGGCAACAGAAAAATGTCTGGTGCTTCGACGCCTTATACGAAGATCAGAAAGAGTAAAATCCAATGGAAAACGATCGAGATTCCAAAGGTCGGGAAAGCGTTGAAGCTAGTAGAGGTTCGAGCTTTTCGGATCTTTGATTCTGCCGGCTTTCAGGTGCTTAGAAAAACGCTCATCACCTCGACGAATCATGCGAAGAACAGATGCGTATACACCAAAGGCAAAACTGGAAAACGGAGAGGGAAGAACACAAATCACAAACCTCGGGCTCATTAGCAAGCGTTCTGGCGAGGGCGACACGCTGAGCCTGGCCGTTAGAGAGGCCTGAGACGGATCTGGATGCCATGGCCGGTTCCAAGTCCGCCATGGCCAAAAGCGAGAACACCTCCTCATCGCTCAGCCTCCTTCCCTGCAGCGCCGGGCCGTATCTCACATTGTCCTCCACCTTTCCTGCAAAACGCCAAGCCATTCCCTCAAACCCTAAGAAAAGCCTCTTGGAGCGCAGAAAACATCAAACATGCGAGAAACTTTGCAGTTACCGTCGAAGAGCGCAGGCGTTTGGAAAAGCATGCCGACTCTTCGGCGGAGGGAAAGAACATTGAGTTGCGTGATGTCGCGGCCGTCGAGAAACACCGTTCCAGGGGCGGGATCCCAGAGCCGATTCAAAGCTCTGAGAAACGTGCTCTTTCCGCTGCCGCTCGGGCCGATGACGCCGACGATGCTGCCACGGCACACATCGACGCTGACGTTGCTCAAAATGCTGACGCCGTCGCATGTTTTCCGGCACAGTTCCCTAACCGCAATTTTCGGCTTCTCCCTCGCATCCTCGTCGTTTTCGCTTATCAGCAGCGCCGTTGAATCGGTATCTTCCATTTCTCTGACCTAATTCGTGCCCTGAACCAGCGGCAGTTGTGTGCTGCTTATAAGAGACTCAAGCAGATTCCGGCATGCTTGATTGATGATGAAGAGTTACGCAGCTCACCAGTTGCGCCTGCGCACGTTGATCCTGAACTGAGTCGGCCTTTTCCCCGGGTAATTCTTTTTTTTTTCTTAGCAGGCCTGGAGTGGAGAATGCCGATTGAAACGGACGCAATCTCAGTGCCAAATACCGCCGCGTGGGGGCCTCCTCCTCCTCCTCCATGCCTACAGCCTCGGACCAGGCTTTGTCTGGGATACTTAGAATCGTCCACTTTTGTTTGATTTCTTTCCTCGGATGATTATTGCGCTGATACAGCGTTGCCGTGTTCGCGCAGTCAGATGACGAACTTTGTGGGCCTGGAATTCTAGAGCCCCACCAGCGGAGGACAATCGCATTTACGGAATCCTACGGATCCTGATAACTGATAGGTTAATCAAAGGTACCAGTGCCAAATCGTTTATTCTGTGCCAACAGGACTTTGCATATTTCCAGCATCTTATGTTTTGATTAAAGAAACAGTCACGGCAGGGGATGAGTATTAAGTTAGTTACACGAGTCCCGGAAAACAGCCGGCCTGCTGCTACTTCCACTATCCAAAAAATATGCCCTGCTTTTTATGGCGTATGCGTTTCAGGTGTGCAGGCTACTGCAACGTGTCACGTGTATGATTGTGGCAGAGTGGAAGAGCCTCTAGAAACGTCACCGCTGAGGTGTCGCAAGGTGCAAGCACCTGCATTATTGTTCCCGAGAATCTGTCCAGTTTAATACTTTAATATCATGGTTCTGAATAAAAAACCCATGAAAAAATGAAAAAGTGATTCTGCAATGCTGCGGCACTGCGGCGCAAGGAAAAGCGCAAAAGGACAAGTTGTGAAAGATTTCCTCGTAGAGCTGCTGTTTGCAGTAAAAAAATTAAAGAGTCTCCTGATCAGCCCAGGAGTCAATCCAGAGATAGAGCAGGCAGTCACGCACAACTTATCAAGATTAAAATAGGAAACTATTCATTAGCATGTGATTTCTCGAGGTTTGGAATGTGCTTGCAGGTTCTTTTCTGGCTATTTATAACGAGAATACAGTGTTGTACATTGTGTTTTGTGTATGCATCTATGGTTGGCATTTTAGCGTTGCTTTCACGCAGTCAGAAACACCATATTCGGTCTCTTAAAGAGCGCCTACAGTTAGTTCAAACGGCTGCTGTTTTGAATTAAATTGCATCAGAAGATAGTGTTTTTTATGCTTAATTCCATCGTTTGGATTGCATCTGTTTTTGAAAAATGTTGAGCCAATAGCTTGGCAGGTTGTCAAGGGCACTCAATATCGCGCATGAGCACGGACAATGGGAAGGCAGCCTGGATTGTAGTCGATAAAGTCTGATTTTTGAATTTTATATGAGACTTATCAACAACAGCGCAGGTACCAAGCCGTGTCACGAATGGAATCTCAAGTTATCGGCCCCATGTGCAAAGCCAGCTTAGGAAACAAATCCACTGGGCTCTGGGCATACCGATTCACCGAATGGATAATGACGCGTCATTTCAGGCTTGGAATTTGACTGGTATATGAACGTATAAGGGATTTGAAAACGTATTATACAGTTCATCAAAACGTATGAATTTAGTATGTATACACTATACAGTGAAAATACATGATTTAAACCTGCAGGACGCATAAGTCCAGGCTGGGAAAATTTGAAATTCCAGCCCTTTTCACCACAACTAACCAGGTACATCCATGAAATTTTACGAAATTTCCCATGGTTTGTATCATGGCACTTTTTTTACCCTTTGGTTTAGTGTCCATCGTTTCGACCCCGCAACACCTGCAGCGGCTCGACAGTCGAATCTGAAATCATCATATTAATTGTAAGTAATTATTGGTAATTACAGACCGTGATATCATCTTGCTTTTGTTAGCCTTGCGGTACTTTTTGCATTAGCGTGCAATTTCTCCTCCCTGGACAACTTGTTCCTCATCTACATCAGTCCATTCATCTATTTCTATTTTTCTTTTTGCCTATTGCTTTTTAAAAAAAAAAAAAATTTATATTATTCCCTTTTTATTATGCAGATGAGCTCAAGGATTGAGCTTTTGATGAACTTTAACAATAACCTTATAACCAACACATCTATTATTCTAAAGTAATTCCCTCCCTGATTTCAAAGAGGTGCTTGGAGGATACCTCAATGCTCTTTGATATTTAGATGTTTAATAAGGATATGTGTAGTTACATAAAGTTGTAGGCACTTGTATTTGCATGGCTATTGAGTGGAATGATTCGTGAATTTAGATAGTTTGCACCTTTCAAGGTTAAATTTGGAAACAATCACAAAAAGCAATAGAAGAGGATGTTAAATTTGCAATAGGAAAGGAACTCTCTTACATTATTACATTCATTGTATGGATACTTATACATTTGAGTTATTGAGAACTTGGAATGAAAAATAGAAATATACAGAATGATAGTGGAAATGTACAAAAATATGGACTAGTGATAGGGAAATATACAGCTCGGATGTAGTTGGAATCCACACTTAATGTATAGGAAAGATTTTATGTACTAAATATGCTGCTACTGCTAATACTATTATTATTTCCCCTCAAGTTGAAGCATACAAATTTTGCACACCCAACTTGAGAATCAACTAATGGAATGGTGATATACTTAGGGCTTGGTGAAGATTTTAGCTGGCTAATGAGATGTAGATATGTAGGTAGTTTGAATGATTTGGGACTATATCCTTTCACAAACAAGATGGCATTCAAGTTCAATGTGCTTGGCATGTTCATGGAAGATTGGATTTGTTGTAATATGTAGGGTTGCTTTATTAGCACAAAATAATAAAATGAAATGTGAATAGGATACTTGAAAATCCTTTAATAAATACAGTAGCCAAGTGATTTCATAGTAGGTATTGGCCATTGCTCTGTATTCTGCCTCTACTAATGAGCGGGAAATTGTAGATTGCTTCTTTGATTTCTAGGAGATTGAAGAGTTACCTAGCATAATGTAGTACATTGTGATGGAGTGGCAAGTATCAGTGCAGCTAGCCCAATCTGAATCACAAAAAGCTTGAAGCTAGAGAGAGCTAGAAGAAGATAAGAAGCTGCCTTAACCAAGTCTTCGCTTGATATAACAGAGAACTCAATAAGCAGCATCATGGTGTGGTTGTTGTGGCTTATCTATGAACTAACTAAGGATTTGCATAGAATAAGTAATGTTTGGTCTAATGATGGTCATGTAGATGAGGCAACTTATCAAGCATCTATAGTTGGAAGGGGTAGTAACTAGAGAGCCATCCAACTTGGTGAGCTTTTGGTTTTGCTACATAGGAGAGGTAGCAGGACAAGAACCCAAAAGACTTGCATCATCTAGGATCTCTAGGGCATATTTTCTTTATGATAGGTAAATGCCATCATTAGAATACACCACTTCAATACCCAAAAAGAAATTGAGTGGGCCAAGATCTCTAATTTTGAATTGGATTTGAAGAAAAATTTTGATATTGGAGATAGAGCCAAAATCATTCCTTGCAAGAATAATGTCATCCACATAGACTAAAACTAATGTGAAAAATTCGCCAAAGCAGCGAGTGAATAAGGAGTAATCAGCCTTAGATTGGATGTACCCAACTTTGACAAGTGCACTAGGGAACTTGGAAAACCACTATCGAGAAGCCTGCTTAAGGCTATACAAGGATTCATTAAGCTAACAAACTTGAGTCTCCTCCTTTTGTGCCAAGCCTAGAGTAATATCCATATAAACCTCCTAATCAATGTTGCCATGTAGAAAAGCATTGCTAATGTCCAACTAGTGAAGGTGCTAGTTCTTCATAGTTGTAATGGATAAGAGACATCTCACTGTGACAATCTTTGTGATAAGAACAAATGCTTCAATCCAATTTGACCCTACCTTTTGATTATATCCTTTAGCTACGAAACAAACCTTGGAATGTCCCACAAACCTTGTAATGTCCCACAAAACCATCTAGATTATATTTAATTTTATAAGTCCATTTGCAACTAATAGTCTTCTTATGTGGTGGCAACGTGGTAAGTGTGAAAGTTTTTTTAGCTTCCAATGCTTTGATTTCTATTGCCATAGCTTCGTACCATTTTAGATCTTTGATTGCTTGGCTAAAGGAAGTGGGCTCTCTAAAGGATGATATGGCTATAGAGAATGCATAGTGAGATGGACATAGTTTATTATATGTAAGAAACATGAGAAAGGATAAGTACATACCAAGGCTCTTGTCAATGAGAGAGTGATTGGATTAGGAGAAGCATGAATAGCTAGATGGCAATGGTATTTCTGTAAATAACTTGGTGGAAATTTTTCCTAAGTGAAGGATCTGAGCATGGGTTTTGCTTGTGATAATGGTTCAGGTGTAATAGGCACTAGTGATGTTGGGTGTGGTGCTTGTGGTGGTAGTTTAGATGTAATAGGTACTGATGATGTTACGGGCATAAGTGGAGTAGTGGATGATGATGTTGGTACTATATTTGTGTGATCTTGAACTAGATGAGGTAGGGCTATTGAAGGGCTCTTAGGAGTTTGATATTGGAAAGGAAAAATATATTCATGAAAAATAACATCTCTGAAGATAGAGAGGGTTTGTGTTTTAAGGTTATCTACTTTATATTCTTTTTTTCCATGGGGATAGCTATGGAATATGCATTTTTGTGTTTTTGGGTCAAATTTAGAACAACCTTGAGCAAGTGTGTTGGGTAGCAAAGACATCTGAATACTTGTAGATGGAAGTACAAAAATGTGGTGTTGAAAATGGTTTCATAGGGTGTTAATCTAGAGAGAATGGGAGTGGAAGTATGATTAATCAAGTATGTAGCTGTGAGAACACATTACATGGGTAAATGGGCTTGGAATCATAGAGCTTTGGCAACATTTAATATGTGACATTGCTTGTGTTCAACAACATTGTTTTGTTATGGAGTAACGACACAACTACATTAATCAATAATGCCCCTTTCTTCATAAAATGAACCCATGTTAAACTTAATGTCATTATTGCTTCAAATTTGTTGGATTTTTGACCGAATTAGTTTTTTATTAAGTTGAAAAAATAACGAAACAGATGATGGGTTTTAGAATTTTGATGCATAAGGAAGACCTAGGTACATCTAGTAAAATCATCCACAATTGTGAGGAAATATTGGACACCACTGAGAGATAGTGTTTGGTACCCGGACGATATGTCATAGTAAATTAACTGAAATGTCTTACAAGTAAAAATAGTATTGAGAGGAAAAGGGATGCAAGTTTGTTTTGCAATGGGACATATAGTACAATGTTCTAGTTTAGAGATGGAGAAGCCAATAAATCTATTTAGAAAGATGAAATGATTATTAGAGGGATAGCTTAGAAGCTTATGCCATAGAACATATGATGAAAAAGTGGTTATAAAAGGAGGCTAATTCTTATTAAATGGATGGAAGTGGTATAGGTCATTCAACTCTTTACTTGCTCCAATAATTCTCCTTGTAGATAGGTCCTATATGAGACATGAACCAACAAAAAATATTATGGAAAAGTTGGATTGTGAAGTGGGTTTACTAATTAATATGAGATTGAAATTAAAAGTAGGTATGCGTAGTACATCTTTCAAGAATAAGTGAAGATGATAATGAAATTGTGCCAATGTGTATTTCCACTAGACAATTTCACAAACATCACTAGTAGGGTCATGGATGATAGGATTGATGAGGAGCTAACGATATGTCTATGGCTCTAGTGTCAAGTATCCAACGTGCTAAATTAAAAGAAAACAAATTAAAATGATGACATGATAACTTTGTTCCTAGCTGTGAGGTACCTACTTGATGAATCTTGGGCTATGTGTTTAACAAAGGAAGGATTTTTTTGGTACTGCTTTGGTGTAAATGATAATCCTAGATGATCTTGATTTTCTTTTTGTTTTTCTTTGAATGTTCCTACAACTTGATTAATTGAGATGACATTACCTTCTTTGTAAAGCCGATGTCTTGGTGGATAGTTGTGAAGTCGATAACATCTTTCTATGGTATGTCCAACCCATTCGCAATGCTTATAGGTGGGTCTTTCTCATTTGGGATCTTGTTTTGTTACTTTGTAACATATGGCCATAACAATTTCCATGCCTAGTATTATTGTGTCTAGATTCTCCTCTTGTAAGGAGTGTAGTAGCTTCTGTTGTTGGGACAATAGAGGATGCAACTTCTCCTTGACATTTTTCCTGTAATACTAGGGAAAATGCACAATTAATTAGAGGGAGTGGATCCATAAGGAGGATATTTCATTGAAGAGTTGAATAGGATTCATTGAGTCCCATTAAACACTGCATTATTTTTTCCTCTTGTTGTTAGTTATGCAACATCTTTATTGCTCTGCACATACAAGTAGGAAGTAGCCTATAGGTTGTAAGCTCATCCCAATACCCCATTAACTTTGTAAAATATGCTGCAATAGGAAGATGTTCTTGATTAAGGGAGGAAATTTCTTTCTGTATTTGAAAGATTCTACGGGCATTTACTTAGGTGAATTGATCCTTGAGATCCTTCCCTACTTCATGAGTAGACTCCATATAAATAACACTTGCAACTATATCTTTGGACAAAGATTTAAAATCCCTAATAAAACCATGTTATCGCACCTGATCCATTTGGCGTAGTCAAAGTTGATGACATTGAGTAGCTTTCTTTTGATCCATCAACAAAGTACATATTGTTCTTGGCACTAAGAGCCGTGACCATTGCTTTACTCTAGGTGTTGTAATTTTCTCCGATCAAAGGCTGGGATACTAGAATGGTGCTAGGATTATTAGAATGGTGTAGGTAGAGAGGGTTACTTGGATCATCAATCTTACTTATAGTAGAAGGATTAGTGATGGAGGGATTGTATTGAGAAACCATAATGTGCATGATGGAATGATCACTTAGATGACTTAGAATGTAATGTAGATGGTAGTGTGATGGAATGATCGCTAATGAAATGTAGATGGTAATGCGATGGAATGATTTATAATGGCTCCGATACCATGTTAACTTTCTAATAGGAAAGGAACTCTTCGACATCATTACATTTATCATATGGCTCCTTATACATTTGAGTTACTGCTCAGAAAAAAGAATGAAAACATATAGACAGTGGAAATGTACAAAAAAATGGATCATTGATAAGAAAATATATGACTAGGATGTAGTTGGAATATGCACCTAATGTATAAGAAAGATTTGATGTACTAGATATGCTACTACCACTAATATTGCTAATAGGGGATGCATGTAAAGGTCACACAAAAATATCATTAATCATCTACTAAACAATTCTTTTAACATAAAAATCTTGAATATGCAAATTCAATGAGAAATTTTATTATTTCATGTAACCAATTACTCCTTAAAATAATATGAAATAAATTGTGCTCCAATAATTGGATTAGAAAGAAATTCTCTATTCAAGATCAGACTTTAAATGGTACTTTCTTAATTGAAAAGAAAATTTTGGTTTATTGTTCAAGGTGAAGTTAAAATTTTGATGTATACTACTATAAAAATGGATTATTTTTACTGATTATATGTAAATATATTTTAAAAAATTACATGTTAAGTCCAACATTTAGTATTATTGCATTTGTGCAACAACCCTCGAACAGGTGATCAAGGTTCTCTATAGCTATTTTGTGCACGTGACCATAAAGTTACTTGGTCTAATCCTTTTGCCACCTAAATGATTAGTATACATGGATTTGTACCCAAAGACACTAAGTTCAAAACCTATTTCCAATAGAGACTTTTCGTACTACTAGCTTTAATGTTGAAAATTTTTTCTTAAAATAAAATTGACTCAACATAGAATTCACTTCTGAAAATTAGTCAGATGGAGATGGAGCTCGTCAAACGGCATCAGCTAGCCACCTTTTAGGCCTATGTCATCAACGTAGTGACCATAGAATTAGCCCTATGTCATTAGTGTAGCGACCATAGAGATCAATTCTACTATAGGTGAAGAGTAACAATGTCAAGGTTGAGGCAAGTGTACCGATAGTGAGAGATGAGATTTTAAGGTGTTAGTCTTTTACAACGATGGTAGTTTTCATGTGTCGCAAATTCCTAGTGCCATAGTATTGCTAATTTAACACAAAGAATTTACGATAATTTCTTTTCAGAGTTTTTTTTCATTAAATCAGTCATTCCTCTACTATCATGTGTTTTTTAGTTTTAATTTAGCCCTACAAATAATAATAATGTTCTTAGTGTTTAATTACTAAGCCATACAATAAACTCGTGGTTTCTACATTTGTGTCACTATGAGTGTTCTTCATTAATAAAAGTAACTTGAACATGATTGACACCCTCTTTCTTGGGCCCTATCACGGATTGCTAGCATGTTGCCAAGTTGAAAAGCATCCCTTTAATTAATAAACTAAAGATTGCAGTAATGCCCTAAATTGACACCGTATTAGCACCTAGTTGAACACCTAATATAAGGTACATATGTGGCATTCTTTATCATGCTCTTGCATTTGTTTAGTAGCAATCATCCTATGATGCAGAGATATTAAGGTAGTACTATTAGTGCTTAAGCTAATATCTTAGTGTTATACAATGAGTTTAGTTATATATTTATAATTTGATTGAAAAGTCTTTTAAAAACTGAGCTAAATTTTAGTTCATCCATTGTATTAAAAATTATCTAAGTCATTATTTTACCATATTCAATGTATTTTACAACAATATTTATGGATTGTTAGAATAAATATGTTGGTGTTATGGATTGAATATTATTTAGCGTTACTTATAGTTTCTCTTTGTATAGAATGTTATTTAGCATTATCCATAGGTTCCTTGAGCATTATGAAAAGGAATAGTATTTAGTGTCATTTATAATTAGTAATTGGCCTCTTTGCAAAATAAAAGCAATGTAATCAATCCATTCAAACTTTTGCTCATAGTGAGTGCCATTTTGTGGGTATTTTATTGGAACACTAAATTTTGGTGTGGAGAGTAAGAATTTAGTTAGGAATGATAATCAATTCTAGGATTTTGGTATTTTGTCTTTAAAAAATATTCTCTAGGCCAAAATCTAAGTATTAGTCTATCTATATAATTAAATTAATACAAGGAGTATCTTTTGCACCAAAGCATTTTCAATTAAATCTCCTTTCCTCAGATCATTTAATCAAAAGGTATTTAAGAGTCATGAAATATTATTTCTCACATCTTTTCTGTTAAACTTATTTCAATTGAATCTCCTCTCCTTAGATCATTTAATTCAAAAACTATTTTTTAAGACTTTAGAAATGTTATTTCTTGCACCTTTGTCAAAATGGTATCAACGAAAACTTCTTTCATTAGATCACTACGCTCAAAAGTATTTAAGAATCAACGATTGTTTAGTGCGCGTCTTCCATGAATGTAAAAAGACTCATGAATCATGAATGCCCTCCTTTTCATGGACGTAACAAGAATCAGGTTTTGTATTCACCAATCTCTTTGCACCCTAAACATGCTAAGGGCCAACTATACCAAGAAAGAACGACAGCATCATCAGGGCCAGGGCCAGGCTGTGAAAACGTGTTGTTGTTGGAGGGAGAATTAGCTGAAACCGTGGTCCCGTCCGTGCCAAAGCATATGGGCCCCATGTGCAAGCTTGGAAAAGGCACCATAAATTAGATAACGTTTTCCCCGGGTCGTTCCAGTTTCAAAGCTTCAGATGCAACCCCAAATAAATCTTTCCCGGACAAATCCGTGCGTCCACTACACGATTTTAGTTACGGCGACGCAATCTTTCTGGACGGCAAAGTACCGTCATGATACCACTTGTGCTGGGTATTTTCGTTCCACATGCGCGTAACACATGTGGCCACTGTTAGCCCGCCTCATGCGCGGCAGTTAGGTACGCAAATAACGTTAACGCAAACCATAAAAAGACAAAAACGTCACATTGGGTTGGTGCAACGCAACAATAAGATCCTGCTAAAATCTGGCACATCAGCAAAAATCACATATCGAGTCGGATTCAGATGATAAAAAATAATTGAGATGCAAATATATCGAAATTTTCAAAGCTTTTTCACTGTTGTACCTGTGCGTTGATGGATCGTTACAAAAACTCAACAGTGACTTAAGCCCCAAAGGTCAAACACTTTTTTTTTTAGTTTTTTAAAACTAGTAAATCTGGTAGCTTCAGCGTCGTATACACTTTTCTACGAAAGAATGGATGGATGCAAATTCACCACGTAACAGATATTGACTGACCAGGTACACGGTCGCCGGCTGCTCCCTGCCCTGCAATTGCAATGAAAACCAGAACCAGGCAGGAGGCAACGATAAAGACTCCAGGCAGTTGGAGCACTCCCAGATGGCGCCTGCTCAGTTATTTGTTTACTGTCTGGTAGTTCGTTGTTCATCCGCCATGAAATACGCCAACAAGTAAACCAAAGACCGACACACAGCAGGCAATGTGCTTTCGATTCTGTGATGGAACTGATCAACACGAGCAGTTTCTCTTCCCAGGCCTGGAATTTCGTCCGCCATGGACTCTCCTTGGGCAACTCGGCGTCCCCGGCGTACGAGGCTGTCTCGGAAGCGAGCATTCTCATCCCTTCAGATGAAGCAAACGAAACAGAAGAAGAGGAGGGAAACATGAAGCTGCGAGTGAAGAACCTGTGGCGGACGGCCGAAGACGGCAGCGTTTTGCTGAAAGCCGTGACGATCGGTGTTCCCTCCGGCTCCATCGTCGGCGTGATAGGCCCCAGCGGCAGCGGCAAATCCACGTTTCTCAGAGCGCTCAACAGGCTCTGGGAGCCGCCTCTCGGAAGCGTCTTTCTCGACGGCGACGACATCACCAAGCTCAACGTGCTTTCGTTGCGCCGTCGCATCGGAATGCTCTTCCAAACCCCCGCTCTATTCGAAGGTGCAATCCTTTGATTTCGAGGCTTGATTAGGTGAATTCATGGTGTTTTCTTTCAGAGCTTGATTTAGAGGAATTGGATTCAATAGTCTCCTTTTATTTTCAGGCACCGTTGCCGATAATCTAAGATACGGCCCGGCGCTACGCGGAAAGAAGCTGACCGATAACGAGGTTTGCGGCCTGCTGGCGTCCGCTGACCTGGAGGAGTCCATGGCTTCCAGATCCGTCGATGGACTCTCCGTCGGCCAAGCTCAGCGCGTCGCCCTTGCCAGAACTCTTGCCAACGATCCGGAGGTCTGTCATCAGCAATAACTTGATTAATTACTTACTAGCAATAAGATCTCCGATAAGGTTAATTCAAGTTAACGTACCGTCCTCGAATTCATCCCTTTGCGATACGAAGATTGAGTCCAAATCTCAAACGAAAATACGCACGCATCATTGTGCTTCGATTATTCGAAAGACGCGTTTTTTATCGCAGCAGGTTCGTCTAAGCCGTGTGTCCGATTGCAGGTTTTAGATACAACTGTGTGTGCGTGTGCGCACATGCCACGATTCCCTTGACCTTGAAAACGTTTCGTTGCGAAGAGATGTCTGCATTTGGTATGCCTAGCGCCAGGCAAGTCGAACCTTTAGATTCCGTTTGATGAAATCATGGCTGCCGGATCGCATCATAATACCAAAACATCTTCGCAAGGAACTGTGCAACATCTTTGTCAAAGGATTAAGCAAGAACATGTGCGGACAACTACATGTAAATCTTCAAAGCGCATGACTTTGCAAATGATGCTGATATGGAAATGCGTTCCTCTCTGTGCTGAGCGGTTCAGATTTCAACTTTGAATTCTTCGTTTGTTGCAAAGAAGCAAATAGGGAATAGCGTGAATAATTTACTCGTATGCGCGAAAATCGTTGTATGCCTGGAATTTTGCCCTTTGCATTTCCTTTTCACCTTTTCTTATTATTTTGTTTTGGTTTTCCTTCGCCCGAGAAACAAAGTAGAAAATAGGACATGTATTTGAGCTAAGTCGGCAGGATAATTTTTGTTTGCCTGGATTTTTGCACAGAAGGTTATGTTAGGGTTATTAAAAGCCGTTAAATCTTTGTACCTTTACAACTTCATTAATTTCTCCTCTCTACTGAAAGAATTGACATCATCAGGAACCTTTCTTTTTTAATTCTAAATAAGACAATGAATCATGAATGTTTGAGAACAGGTATTGTTGTTGGACGAGCCGACTAGCGCTCTGGATCCGGTGTCGACACAGAATATAGAACAGACGATGCTGAAGCTGAAACGCAGCAGAGGAATGACAATCATTATGGTGTCGCACAGCGTGCAGCAGGTTCAACGCCTTGCAGATTTCGTCTGCGTTCTTGTTGACGGCGAAATTGTCGAAGTTCTTCCCGTTGCTGAGATTGGAAAGGCCCAGCACGTTGTGGCCCGCAAGTTCCTGGAACTTACAGCATAAACAAATCGATTGGTAAATCCGCCTCCGCGTGTATGGGTAGAAAAGTCTATCCGATATGCATCGACTGCATCTTTATCCAAATACAAGTGTATATACATATGTAACGTATGTTTGCTAGCTAAAGACCAAACATGGTGGGATCAGAATAATTAAAGCTGTCGTGAATTCGATTGGATGATAGTTCACGAATACGACAGCATCAACGCGGTTTAATTCTGTCACTTTTCCGCCGCCTAGTTTAATCGTTACGTGGCCGCAGTACGAGCAAAATGAACTCGTAATGCGAGTGGTACTGCTGTGCATGTAAGTGGTACGGCAACTAGACTTTGATAGTCACTGTAGTAATTAATAATAAATTACACAAAAGCACCACTGGCAACGACGTCAGACTTGATTTAACTTTGGTTTAGAAGGGACGAGTCGAGAATCGGAACCCAACCCCCCACCCAAAAGGAAAGCGATGTGATAGTTTTGTGAAACATGCAATGTTAAAGTTCATTTCTGCGGTCAATGCTTTTAAATAGAAATTGAATACCTTCAAGATGCATTCCATGCTTGGCATAAGAACGAGGGAGGGATTGATGCTCTGTTTTGTGTATTTTCGTATGTGCAAAATGAAATGTATACTTATTGTTTATCAGTAACTTTAATCACCCTTGTATATTTATTGCAATGAAATGAATCGGCAAGCAGCTATAGGTATCAAACAAAACATTCCGTGTAAAATACAGGAGTGGCAAGTATGCAATCAAGCAATTGCACCCATCGCTTCCTCGCTGAATCATGCCTTTGCCGTTAGATGCAATTTTCATGTTTTGCATTTTTATTATTTAATCTATCAATTTATAGTTAATAGTAATAAAAAAATATTGAAAATGTAATACTTAGTTTTAAAATTTTCTTTTTTTTTAAAGGAAACTTGATTGAGAGAATGTTTCTGCTTAATTTCTAAGTTTGGTGGGATGATTTTGTCTCCTTTTCTTTATAAAAAGGTTTTGAAACTACAACAGAATCTTAATAACTTTGACATGCTCCATCTTTGAAATAATGAGTTAGGAGTGAATTTGTTTCCTTTATCATTAAAGCTGAAAATAAAGTATTCAAAATTAATGAAATGAAGCTTTATTACATTCAAAGACTTACAAGATTTATCACATAGATATTATTTTTTCATGAAAAATAAAAAGACTTTACAAATTGACCAAGCACTAATTGGGCATTAAAAATGAATTGTACAACTTTTTTGTTGTAACATATAACACTGTCTCAATTCAATAGTCATAGCACAAAAAAGAAACACATGTAACTCATCATAGTCATAGCACAAAAAAGAAACACATGTAACTCATCTTCAAGGGCTCCTAAGCTTCACAACCTACAAATGCGCTCTTCTTAGCGTCGTTGAATCCATTTTTCACTTTCAAATTTAAGATGATGAGAACTTAAGTGAAAGTTGTTGATAGCATTCTAATGCTTGATTGGAATAGCAACAAAGAGATAGTGAGCTTCTATATGTAGTGTATTAGATCTAATGTGATGTAAATAACATTGTTTCTTGCCTCCCATATTAGAGTACATCTATGTTAAAATCTTTTGCTTGACTAGTTGGCAATATGCTTAGGATTTTATTGCATATCCTCATAAGAGATATTCTCAACTATAGCATCCCCTAAAAATACCTTCTATGATATGGTGAATCCTTAAGAACCACTTTAGAGAATTTGTCTTGTATATGCAAGCTATGAGTGTATGTAATGAATTAGCACAAGGCTTCTACTTATGAAGGTAATAAATCACATTCACATAATAATATTAAGTAAGGTGTTTGCATCTTCACTTTGAACTCATCCAAAAGAAAAATATGTTACACTCTTTCAATATCTTTCCAAAGTTTAGCATTAAGCCTAGGTTCCAAACAAAACATCCACACAATACATTAGGATAAATAATAGTATGAAAAATTTATTTTTTGACCTACTAAGCCTAGAGTCCTAAATCCTTGTTTTTAAAGGATATGGAGCCTTAAAACCTCTTACTATTTTTTTCATTAAAGTACTTCCCCCACGTAATTCTTCATACAAATGAGACCCAAATATTTAAAAGAATTTATATGGTTTTCGATGAGTGGCAAGGTACCCCTACACTCAACCATACGAATACGAGCGTCTCACACGCGATCCAATCGAACTCCAAGGACTAAGTGCTTACGCGCCCTAATGGAACACTTAAGGTTAATCAATTGTTGTCTTCCCAAACTTACTTGTATTTGTCACGGTTGTATGGTTAAGTAAGTTTGAGGTATATGATTTTTATGTATTTTATCTTTTAACGCCTTATGCTAAGAGGGAAGGGTGAAGAGACTAAGTGATGAGTGGCAAGGTACCCCTACACTCAACCATATGAAATGAGCGTAGCACGCACGATCCGGTCGAAATCCGCAGACTAAATGCCTACACACCCCATGGAACACTTGGGGTTAATCATTTGTTGTCTTCCTAGACTTACTTGTGTTTGTCACGGTGTATGGTTAAGTAAGTCCGAGGTATATGATTTATATGATCTTTTATGTTTTTATGTCTTCTATGCTACGAGAGAAAGGTTGAGAAACTAAGGCTAACTCTAACTAATGACCTAAGTTTAAATTAACTAGCGTCAGCATCTGTTCCCACTTACCATACACACCCTGAACTATGCAACCGTGGCTACCAAATGCTAATCGTTACTGGGATCACCATGCGTAATGCACGTGCTTGAAGTGGTCGTACTGAGGCACTTAACTAGGAGGAAAGGGTGAGAGAATCTAATCGCGATGAGCAGCCGATTCCTTGATTAGCCGTACACATCCGTAAATGCTCGTAATCAAGTCATACTCATGTTGTGCTACTGCAGGGTAATAAATGACATGTAATAAATAATAGGTAATAAAAGACAAGTAATAAAATCCTATTCCATGCACTGCAAGGTTTATCCAAAAAGCTCATCTTTATTGCCGTATACAACTTGCGTTCAGGTACAATGTTGCTTGAATAAAGATTCGTTCACTTAGGGACTCCTACTACGAGCACATGGAAAATATTCTATCTCTAGAGTGATCAATCTACGAGAGTTTCCCTACTTTTAGCCTAGGATGGGAAATAAGGGGAGTGCCGCCTCTTATTTATAGATTTGGCGGCAGACTGCAATATCGTGTATGCGATATCGCAGGGAATGACGCGATATCGTTTACACGATATTGTGGTACATGTGATAGCGCGTCTCATCATACCCCCATGACTGAATGAAAACTCGTCCTCGAGTTCCTTACAATAATATTGGGAAGGTATAGTTGTATTGAGGGGAATGGAACTAATGGGATGACATGTGAACGGATCATCATTACAAGACTTGATACAACTAGTGTTCATGACAACAAGGGTGAACACCTTATTACAATGACATTAGGCCTTAGTTGGCAGCTGAGAAAGAGAGAAAGAAAGAAGTGTTGTTGCTGCCAACGCCAAGATTGCGCCTTTGTTGTCCATCCGTAAGCGCGCCATCGATCTTGCTCCTTGCATAGCAGCTTCAACGCTGCTCCATTCCAAGTTTTTGCTCCAGATCTGGTCTGTTGTTGTATGATTGCCATCTGCACACACAACATAGTCTTATATTAGCAAGGGTAAATAAATTTCAATGTAGTTAATACCTTGCTTCGGTATAAGTTCATTGGCTAGGTTGTGGTATGGTTGATATGGATCGGGAGATATATTAATGACGACTACCGAAGGTGTAGGGGTTAGGAAGAAAATAAAAAATTTCAGGGCTATGAAGAAAATCGAAAAAAAATCGGGCCCCGTACCCCCATGACTAATCGCAAACCTCTGGTAGCGTTAGAATGGAGAAAGAAAAAGAGTAAGAAAGATATATAAAAAGGGACAACTGAAAACATCAGTGAAATGGATGTCAAGATGGAAATGAACAAAATAAAATTAATTGCAAAATGTTAAGGAAAAGAATTTAACTGGTGCACCAAATAGGAATGTCATTGGGTCCTCCCCAAAGCAGGCTCATGCCCTTAATGCCCTGACAGACCCACATTCAAAGAGTTCGTAGGCTCTGGGAATGTTATTGGGAATAAGAGTTAAAGTCTTAATCGTAAGAATTTACCAAAAAGAAAACAATGCATTTACCAAAATATACATTAATGATACAATCGGCAATGAGGCGGATAATGGAGAGAAGGATGGAGAGAAGAAAATGGAATGGAATCTCAAGAACAAGGTGGTGTACAGCCCCTTGTGTGTTTTATGATTAATGTGACTTGGCAAATCTCATTCCAACTTTGGCCTCAAACCAACCACTTCCAGTAACTTCACATCAATGCATTTGGTCTAACCATCCACTTGGGTAACAAGAATGCCTTCCCTAAGAGTCACCACCATTCCGGTGAAACAAAGGAAAGAATGGGAAGCTAGAAGGGCCTTAGTTAGAGGGAACACTTTTGGTTCCATAACCAGTGCTTGTAGCCCAAGTTTATTTATTTCTTCTAAGGGGTGTGCTTTGAATTCTCACTTTTTTTTTGTGTTTTGTGTTTTTATGCGTGAGAACCACACCATGCAAAAACTTCTTATTTTTATTGTCTCAACTTTTGATAGTTGGGGAAACATCGGAATGGTGAGAAAACTCAAAAAGAAAACATCCAAGCACCCAAGAGAACGGTCAACACAATAGCATCAAGTTCCCTTGAAGTCACACCCTTTGCAATTCTTGAGTCCTTCCTTAGTTTGAGAAATACCTAGTCACTGATTCATTTAAGTTCTTATTAAGAAGGAGATTGTACATTTCCAGGCCGAGAGAGACCATAGAGTGTTGTGGACGGATGGATGAAGTGAACTCATTGCCTGCCATGTCAAAAGAAACATACCTTAGTATCAACATTGTGACTTAAAGGTAAAAACCAAACATTAGCAATCAATATGAAAAACAGTTCATACCATCATTCCGAACACTTGTTGGGTGACAAACTTACAAGGTGGATCTCACACACACACACACACACAAATGGAAAAAGGGTATAACGATGTTGTAAAACAAAAACTAGAAAAGTTAAAGAAATTTGTAAAACAAAAATGTGTAAGAAAAAAATGTTGTAAAAAAAATCGCAAAAGAATTGAGGGCCCCAAATGATCATCATAGGTGGCCATCTCCCCCATGACTGAGTTGTAAGGGAGAGATCTGAAATAATGAGCGAGGTTGCCCACTAGTGGAGGTGTAACTTGTACTGGCTATTGCGGGTTCACGGAAAGGTTTTATTTGTTGTACATTAACCAATAATCTTTAATCTAGGCTGTCAGGCTTGTATATCATCATGGCTCCAGAGGGAAAGGTTGTATGAATAATATATGGTCCTTCCCACAATGTTTGGAATTTTGTATGCTAAGGTACGTGCGTGGGATTCCAGTAAAGGGCCTGGTCGCCTGGTTGGTACCTAAACCTTTGGATCCTGAAGTCATGAAGTTGTTTACTGTGTGCCTTGTGCAACTCATTTAATGATAGTGCAACCAATCTATTCTCGTCTAGCACATTCAAGGTTGCCAACCATTGTTTTTGTGCTAGGTCGAGGTCTAGGTGAAGGTTGCAAGCCATGGATAGTGTACGGAGCTCATTCTGTATGGGAAGCTTGGGCAGTTTCTCGTACACTAACTCATAGGGAGAATAGCCTGTAGGAAGCTTCCAAGCAAAGCGGTATGCCTAGAGGGTGTCGTTCAGTTTTGTGCTCTAGTCTCGCCTAAATTTGCTAACTATTCTTGTTAATATCCTGGTAATCTCCCGGTTAGTAACCTCGGCTTGGCCATTAGCTTGGGGGTGATAAGGTGTGGTCAATTTATGCTCAACCCCTAAGCGTTGCATCAGTTTGTGAAAGGTTGCACCCGTAAAATGTGTTCCATTATCAGAGATGAGTGCACGTGACACACCAAACCTGTTAACGATTTGTTGTTGTACAAATCATGCAGCCATAGATGATGTGCAGTTTATTACTACGACTGCTTCAGCCCATTTGGTTAAGTAATCAACAACAACGATAATATATGCTTTTCCGTTGGACATCGGTGTGATTGGCTCCATAAAATCTATTTCCCAGACATCGAAGGGTTCTAAAGGTTGAATCCATTGTTGCAGATCCTCCATTCTAGCAGTCATTCCACCATCTTATTGGCAACGTTCACAGGATTGGGTGAAATGATGGGCATCCCAGAATAGAGTTGGCCAATAGTATCCTGCAAGCAAGACCTTGGTAGCCGTTCATCTCCTTGCATAATGAACCCCACAGGGGCCCTCATGAGCATCCTGAAGAACTTTTAATTGATCCTGATCGGGCACACACCATCGAACCAAGCCATCAGGGTAGACTTTATAGAGTTGACCCTTGATTTCTATGAAGTACTTGGTTTTGTGAAGAAATTATTGTTTCTTCCTAAAGTCCATCCCCTGTGGTAGTTGTTGGGAATTGAGATAAGTAAGAATGCTACTATAACAATTTATTTCTATGGCTTGATCATTTACTACATCGGCAAAGAGGGTTTCATTAGGAAAATGGTCAGATACAACATATTCATCCTCTTTGTTGTCCCAACACAACCGAGATAGGTGATCTACGACTACATTCTCGATGCCTTTGCGATCTACTATCGTTAAATCGAACTCTTGAAGAATCACCAACCAACGTATGATATGTGGACTAACCGCTGGCTTGTTCATAAGGAACCTGATTGCACTATGATCTGTATGGATGTATACCTTGTAGCCCAATACATAGTGCCTAAATTTGTCCAGTGCAAACACTACAGCCATTAATTCCTTTTCTGGAGTCATGTAGTTGAGTTGTGCACCGGTGATACTCTTATTGGCACAGTGGATGTAATACGGTCATTTTTGTTCATCTAATTGTGCTAGTACGACTCCTAAGGCATAATTAGATGCATCAGTCATGATATGGAACGGCCTGGACCAGTCAGGGGCTTGTAGAATAGGAGTTTCCACAAGCCTCTGTTTGAGAGTTTGGAATGTTCGTTCACATTCCCTGGTCCACTCGAATGGGGCATCTATTTTCGTTAATTCCACCAACGGCTTGGAAATTTTGGAGAAGTTCTTGATAAATCTCCTGTAGTAGCCAGTGTGTCCAAGTAATGACCGAACGTCTTTGACAGTTTCTGGTTGTCAGGTAATTCCTTGGATGACTTTAATTTTTTTCGGATCTACCTCTATTCCTGATTGTGAAATTTTGTGCCCCAATACTACACCCTCTTCAACCATCAAATGGCTCTTCTTCCAGTTGAGCTTTAGGTTGGTTTCAACACATCGTTTTAATACTTGCTCTAATCAGTTGAGGGCTTGATCAAAGCTCATCCTGTAAGTGGAGAAGTCGTCCATGAAGACTTCTACTCCATTACCTATTTGCTGCTGAAATATGCTTAGAACTAATCGTTGGAATGTGGCAGGTGCATTGCACAAACCAAAATGCATTTTTTTGTATGCAAACGTTCCCTAAGGACTGGTGAACGTTGTTTTGGCTTGGTCTTTTGGCACGATTCGTATTTGGTTGTACCCACTATACCCATCTAGAAAACTGTAATAGCGATGCGCTACTATAGTGTCCAAGACTTGGTCAAAAAATGGCAATGGGAAGTGATCTTTGAATGTTGCCATATTTAATAGCCTAAAGTCTATACATACCCTCCATTTACCTCCTTTTTTCGGTACGATTACAAGAGGACTAACCCACTCGCTATCGGCAATAGGGTAAATGAACCTAGCCTTGAGAAGTTGTTCTATCTCCTCTTTCACTATTTGTTTTAACTTCGGGTTCAATTGCCTTTGGGGTTGCTTGCGAGGTTTCATGGACGAGTCTGTGTAAATCCTATGCTGGCATATCCTAGGATCTATTCTTGTTAGTTCAAGATATGACCAGGAAAAGGCTATTAACCACTTGTTTATTACCTTTAGCAAACTTTTCTTTTTCTTGGATGCAAGCTTTGCGTTGATGATTACCAGTTTTCCATCTTTAAGGGTCATGTATTCCAAACCGGTGGGCAACGGTTTTAAATCTAGGGGCTCTTGTTTAAACTTCTCAGGAATCTCCAACTTCCCCCAATTAATGTTTTCGGGGTTAAGGGCTGGAAGTTGGCAACGGACTTGCTCTAATATGTCTGTGCTTTCAATGTAAGCACTAGTTATTCCCTCAGCTAGTTTCACACAGGTTGTTGAGTTGTTCTCTTTATTAGCCATCAGCCACTAGATGTTTTCTTGTCATGTGGCTGTCGCATATAGGCACTTTTGTATGTCAATATCTTGTGCACACCGATTGCATGCAGGCAATGTTAAAGTTCACATCACCCATGATTTCTGCACGCAATGACACCCTGTGTCACTATATGCGATGCATGGAACTCTTTTCCTCTAAATTTTTCCAAAAGTATTTATCTTGGATATTTCTAGGGAAAGATTGTGGATTCCTAGGCATGCATTGATTGTATTCAGCTATGACCTTCCCATTATAATTGGAAAATCTCCTTTGTCATTGTTTATTTGGATCACTAGGAAATCGGCTGGATATGACCAACCACCCATAGTGGTAACAATGTCCTTAACTTGTCCCAAAGGAATAGTGATGGACTGGTCAACCAGCTCTAAGCGAATATTTCTCTTCTTGAGTGGAGGCAGGTTCCAAGTTTTATACAGTTCTTGTGAGATTAAGTTGACTCCGGAACCTGAGTCGAGGAGAGCCTTATGGGGTTCATTCCCAGGGACTTGGAGGTAAACTAGGAGGACTCCCAGATTCGATAATTTCTTTGGAAGGTGGTCGACCTTGATCCAGTCAGTTACTGTATGTGTTAACATAATTATATGCATTGGATGCGATTTCTCTATCGAAGGGTTTCCCGAAACCTTATTTGGTATGGAGGTGTTTAGATGCTCAACTGCTTGTGAAGGCGAGGGTTTGGTTAGATTGCTGGTCCTAAGGAAAGGTCTTTTTGGTGTATGATTGTTAGAACCAACTAGAAATTAAGGATTGGGAGCCCTCGCAGTGTTGGTTTGTCGCGGTTGAGCGGGAATTACTCTAGGCTTTATTGAAGCGGTTGGCGGTGGGACTATTGGTGCAAGAGATGCGGATGGATTTGGAGGATAGTGTGGGTATGGAGCGTTTCCCGAAGGAGGAGTCCTAAAATACTCCTAAACTCGGTAGTAACGTGGAGGGTTTATGTGACCCATAGAGTCACCTAGGGAAATCGGCTGCTGCACATAATAACCATAAGGATTGGGTTGCTGGTAAGGGTACTGTTGTGTTGGCAGTGGTATCCCCCATGACTGTGGGTATTGCCACTGCTGATGCTATCCGATGGGCTGTGGTGGAGTTCCACTTGGAAAATACGTTAGTGGTTGGTGGAACTACCTTGGGTTACCTTGTGGATAAGCTAACCTTCGGGGTGTTTGCCGTTGGTTGAGTCTTGGATTAAGCACATACACCCCAGACTCCTGTAGATGTGAGATGATTGGACAACATCCCTTAGCATGGTCATAGTGGCAGATCTCACATCCACCGTCATCGTCTGTGTTAAAATCCATAACTTCATTGGAGATAAGAATTTTCCCCTTACCCTTGTTATGTGTAGGGTTTGAATTTCTTTGCTTTGTTTTACCTTTATCACTACTTCGTTCCTCCTTAGACTCTTCTATGATTTTCAAGATTATTTCAATTCTTGAGTCTAAGAAATCTCACATTTGGTCCACCTTAGTCGATACCTCGGTTGTTAATTTTTGGATTGGCAAAGTTTTTCGGTTCACCAACTCTTCGAGTGGTGACTCATCCTCCTCATCACGAAATTTCACTCCCTTCTTTCGAAGGGAGGGATCACGATTGTATTCTTCCGCACCTTCCCTTTTTCGTAGCTCACCTTCTTCTGTTGCTACTTGTTCCAACAAGCTATGAACTTCATGGGCTCTAAGTTGTGAGAGTCTGCCTTGGGCATAAGTTCCAAGGGTTCTTCTCATTTCATGCCTTAGCCCATCCACGAGGTGGCGAAGTTGATCTTGCTGAGTGTACCCATGGCCCAGGCAATGATGTAACAATGTGTAATAGCAGGCCATGGCAGCATCCAAGGGTTCATATGTACCTTGTTTCCAGCCTTGGATCTGCTTATGCAAATTGGACACCCTGGAGTATGTTTGATACTTCCCATTGAACAGTTCTAGCATCGTACTCCACCTCCTGATGGTTTCCAGTTCTAAGGACCGGTACCAGCTCTTTGCTTCTTTGGTGAGTGTCCTTGGGAACAACTTAAGTTTTTGCCACTCATTTTCTATATTTTGCAAGGCACAGGCATCGTGGAATGCCTGTAAATGATTTTGCGGATTAGCATTGTATCCCCCTTCAAATCGTGGGATATTGTTCATGTCTAATCGTTTGATCCAACTATCTTCTAAATGCCTTGTAGGAATCCTAATTGCCTCCATTATGTCAAGCATACTTCAGGTTGCGAGTAGGGGCTCTTCATGATCATCTCTTTTATGATGCCTATGATGTCTGCATTTTTCCCTACTCTCCCTACGTCCTTGCCCTTGTCCTCTTTCTCGACTTTTCCATCAAGGTCTCTCATTTTTCTTACCTTTATCCTCTCCGTTATGTTCATGATGGCTGTGCCCAGATGTGGAAGGAGAGGTGAGTGATGTGAAGAAGGGGAAGAAGAAGGGGAACCATCATCATGATGATGTTTCTTACCTTCTCTTTAGCTGCTACGACCCCGATCGTGGTGACTATCTAAGTGTCCGTCCTTATCTTTTGTCATTGTTCCCTCTATGAACAGCTAGTGTTCATGGGCATCAGAACTGGTGTGATGTATCGTTGATCGTAGGTTCTGATACCCTACCTCCTCACTTTCGTTAAGAGGGGGAACATCTCCGAGTTCGCTAAGGACGTGCGGGCCTTTGCCCTTCAGTAGTGTATGTTGACTCTCCTACCTTAAGTCCCTCATACGTTGGGCATCTGTGGGATAATAATCCCTCATGTCAAAATCATCCACAACGTATTCAGCATATAATTCAGTCTTGCCTATTTGTGCCAAGGCACGGAAGAGCATGTTAGGTACTGATTGATCTGAGGCTAACACAATGTTACCTTGCAAATCTCTCCAGTGCATCTGTTCGTCTTAATGGAGAATAAAAGTAAAGTTGGGGATATACTCATCAGGATTAGTATATGTCATCTTATATTGTTGAGGCATTGGCTAATTTTGGTTATGTGTTTTATGTTTCCGACTGTCTCTAGTATGGTCCTTAGGTGGTAAGTTTCTCTTATGAGAAGAAGGCATTGTTATCGGTGTGCTAATTTACCGTTATATAAATTTTTCTTTTGATTAACCAGAAGGTTCGTTAAGGCTCACAACGATGTGAATGATATCCTTATGTTCTATATGGTGCACAAACACTTAGTCCCCGGAAACGGTGCCAATGATGAGTGGCGAGGTACCCCTACACTCAACCATACAAAACAAGCGTAGCACACGTGATCCGATCGAACTCCGCAAACTAAATGCCTACACGCCCCATGGAACACTTGGGGTTAATCATTCGTTGTCTTCCCAGACTTACTTGTGTTTGTCACGGTGTATGGTTAAGTAAGTCCGAGGTATATGTTTTTTATGGTCTTTTATGTTTTTATGTCTTCTATGCTACAAGAGAAGGGTTGAGAAACTAAGGCTAACTCTAACTAATGACCTAAGTCTAAATTAACTAGCGTCAACATCCATTCCCACTTACCATACACACCTTGAACTATGCAATCGTGGCTACCAAATGCTAATCATCACTGGGATTACCACGCGTAGCACACGTGCTCGAAGTGGTTGTACTGAGGCACTTAACTAGGAGGAAAGGGTGAGAGAATCTAATCGCGATGAGCAACTGATTCCTTGATTAGCCGTACACATCCGTAAATGCTCGTAATCAAGTCGTACTCATGCTGCGCTACTGCAGGGTAATAAATGACATGTAATAAATAACAGGTAATAAATGACAAGTAATAAAATCCTATTCCATGCACTACAAGGTTTATCCACAAAGCGCTTCTTTATTGCCGTATACAACTTGCGTTCAGGTACAATGTTGCTCGAATAAAGATCCGTTCACTTGGGGACTCCTACTGCGGGCACATGGAAAATATTCTATCTCTGGAGTGATCAATCTGCTAGAGTTTCCCTACTTTTAGCCTAGGATGGGAAATAAGGGGAGTGCTGCCTCTTATTTATAGATTTGGTGGGGGATCGTGATATCGCGTACGCGATATCGCATGGGATGCGATATCGCGACTATCGCAATATCGCGTACGCGATATCGCGACTATCGCAATATCGCGTACGCGATATCACGGTGCATGTGATATCACATCTCATCACTAAGTAACTACCTCATTAACTATTCCTTAATTAAGTTCTAAGTGTCCTAGCATCAATATCCGTTCCCACTTGCCATACACACCCTGAACTAGTGCAACACTACTGGGATTACCAAACGCTATTCGTTATTGGGTTACCAAGCGTTACACACGTGCTCGAAGCAGTCGTACTAAATGCACTTAACTAAGAGAGTCAAGGGTTGAGAGAGATTAATTATCTAAGAAAGCATTTAAACATTTAATAGTAATTTAAATCCTATTTAGCTTACTCCATATGCTGTAAGGTTTATCAGAAAGTTCGTCTTTATTTTCGTACACAAATGTGTGCTCAGGTACAAATTGCTCGAATAAAGATTCGTTCACTTTGAGAGTCCTATTACGGGCACATGGAAATTATTTTAACTCTGGAATGCTAAAACTACTATAGTTTGGCTAAGGGTCTAGATTTAGATTGGAAAACAAGGAACAATTTCCTCTTATTTATAGAACTGATGATGGGCTGCGATATCGCGTACGCGATATCGCAGGGGTTGACTCGATATCACAGCCCATGTGATATTGCGTCCCATCATACCCCCATGAATGAATGAAAACTTGTCCTTGAGTTCCTTACAAAATATTGAGAAGGTATGGGATTATTAACTTGAATGATACTAATGGTGAATGGGGCGACATGTGAATGGATCATCATTACAAAACATGAAAAAATTAGTGTTCATGACAACAAGAGTGAACACTATACACATTTGACATCTAGCCTTATTTGGCAGATGGGAGAGAAGAGAGAAGAAAAGAGAGAGAGAGAGAGAAAAGAAGAAAGAAGAAATCTGTTGCTGCCGATGCCAAAATTGTGCTTTTCATTGTCCATCCATAAGCACGTCATCAATCCTATTCCTTGCATAACTGCTTCAGCACAAGTCCATTCCAAATGTTCCTTTCAGATTCAATCCATTGGTGTACTATTTCCATCTGCACACACAACACAGTCTTATATTAGCAAGGGTAAATGAATCACAATGCAATTGATACATTGCCTCATTGTAAGGTCCATTGGCTAAGTTGTGATATGGCTGATACGGATCGGTAGGTATAATATTGGTGCCTACCCGAGGTGTAGGGGTTTAGAGAAAATCAAAAAAATTGGACTAGGACCCCCATGACTGAGAGCGAATCTTTGGTAGCAAGGGAATGGAGAAAAAGAAAAGGAACAAGAAAGTTGGAGAAAAAGAAACAATGGCCACGCCAATAAAATGGATGTGAAAGATGGAAATGAAAAAAATAAATGGTGATTGCGGAAATGTTGAAGGGAAAGAAATTAATGGATGCACCAAATAGGAATGCCAGTGTGTCCTCACCAAAGTAGGCTCATGCCCTTAATGCCCTGACAATCCCACATTCAAAAGAGTCCGTAGGCTCTAGGAATGTTATTTGGAAACAAGAGTTAAAGTATTAACCACAAGAATTCACCAAAAAGAAAAAAATTCATCAACCAAAATATGGACTACTGATACAACTGGCAATGAGGTGAAAAATGGAGAAAGAAGGGTGGTAAGAAGAGAATGGAATGGAGTCTCAAGAACAAGGTGATGTACAGCCCCTTATGTATTAATGGTTAATGTGACTTGGTAGATCCTATTCCAAATCCAGCCTCAAACAAACCACATCCAATGACTTCGCATTAATACATTCGACCAATCCATCCTCTTGAAGTAACATGAATGCCTCTGCAAAAGAGCCACCACCATTCTGAAGAAACGAAAGAGGATAAAGTAGGAAGCGAGAATGGCCTTAGTTAGAGGGAACATGTTTATTTTAGTTCCATAACCAATGCTTGTAGCTCAGATGATTATTTCATCTAAGAGGTGTGCTTTAAATTCTCACTAATTTTTTTTCTATTTTTTTTTGGTTTTTGCATGAGAACCACACCATGCAAAGACTTATTATTTTCATTTGTTCAACTTCTCGATAATGGAGTAACGTCGGAATGGGAAGGAAAACTCAAGAAGAAACATCCAAGCATCCAAGAGAATGGCCAGCACAAGTGCATCAAATCACCTTGAAGTCACACCCTTTTCAATATTTGAGTCCTTCCTTAGTTTGAGAAATACCCAGTCACCAATTCGTTGATAGTTCTTATTATTGAGAAAGGTGACTGTACAATTCCAAGCCAAGAGAGACCATAGAAATTTATGGATGTATGGATAAAGTGGACTCATTGCCTATTATACCAAAAAGAACCATACCTTAGTGTCAACATCATAACTCAAAGGTAAAAACCAAACATTAGCAATCAATGGAATACAGTTCATACCATCTTAGGAGCACTTATTAGGTGACAAACTAAACAAAATAAACAAACACACAAAGAAATGAAAGAGTCTGAACGATGTTGGGAAAAAAAAAGAAGAAAAGTTAAAGAAATTTTTAAAAAACAAATTTGCAAAACAAAAAATTAAAAAGAAACTAAGGGCCTTGAGTGATCAGCATAGGTGGCCATCTCCCCCATGACTGAGTTGAAAGGAGGAGATCCGAAATAATGAGTGACGTCATCCTCTCTCAGAGGTATTATGTGCACCAGCTATTTTAAGTTCATGGAAGGGTTTGGTTTGTTGCACGTTGACCAATAATCTCTTATCAGGGCTTTCAGATTTGTATATGGTCATGGCTCCTGAGGGAAAAGTTGTATGAATAATGTAAGGTCCTTCCCACAATGTTTGAAATTTTGTGCATTATGGCACATGTGTGGGGTTCCAGTAGAGGACCTTATCCCCTGGTTGATACTTAACTTTCTGAATTTTTAAGTCATGATGTTGCTTGTTGTGTGCCTTGTGTAACTCATTTGATGATAGGGCAACCAATCAGTTTTCGTCCAGCACGTTTAGAGTTGCCAATATTTGTTTTTGTGCTAGATCAAGGTCAAGGTGGAGGTCACATGCCATGGATAGTGTACGAAGCTTGGTTTGAATTAGAATCTTTGGAAGTTTTCCATATACTAACTCGTAGGGAGTTTCCAAGTGGAGCGGTATGCCCAAAGAGCATCATTCAATTTAGTGCTCCAATCTCACCTATATTTGCTAATTGTTCTTATTTATATTTTAGTAATCTCCCGATTAGTGACCTTGGCTTGGCCATTAGCTTGGGGGTGGTAACGTGTGGTCAATTTATGTTCAACCCCTAAGCGTTGCATTAATTTCCAAAAGGTTGCGCCCATGAAGTATGTTCCATTATCCGAGATAAGTGCACGTGGCACACCAAACCTATTTACAACTTGTTGTTGTACAAATCGTGCAGCTGTAGATGATTTGTAGTCTATAACAGCAACTGCTTCAGCCCATTTCGTTAGATAGTCAACAACAACAATGATGTAAGATTTTCCATTGGACATTGGTGTAATGGGCCCCATAAAGTCTATTCCCCAAATGTCGAAGGGTTCTAAAGGTTGAATCCATTGTTGCGGACCCTCCATTCTAGCAGTCATTCCCCCATCATGTTGAAAACGCTCGTAGGATTGGACAAATTGATGGGTGTCCCAAAATAATGTTGGCCAGTAATATCTTGCAAGCAGGATCTTAATAGCCATTTGTCTCCCTGCATAGTGGCCCCCACAAGGACCCTCATGAGCATCTTGGAGAACTCTTAATTGATCCACATCAGGCACACACCATCGAACCAAGCCATTAGGAAAAACTTTGTAAAGTTGTCCGTTGATCTCTATGAAGTATTTGGCTTTGTGAAGAAGTTGTTATTTATTCCTAAAGTCAAGCTCATGTGGTGTTTGTTGGGAAAGGAGATAGGTGAGAATGCTACTATACTAGTTCGTTCCCATGGGTTGATTATTCACTACACTGGCAAAGAGGGCTTCATTAGGAAAATGATCGGATATGACATATTTGTCCTCTTTGCTATCCTAGTGCAACCGAGATAAGTGATCTGCAACTACATTATCGATGCCCTTTCAATCTATTATCGTTAGATCAAACTCCTGTAGGATTACTAGCCAACATATAATACGAGGGCTAACCGTTGGCTTATTCATGAGGAACCTAACTGCACTATGATCCGTATGAATGTACACTTTGTAGCCTAACACATAGTGCCTAAACTTGTCCAGTGCAAACACTACAGCCATTAATTCTTTTTTTGTAGTTGTGTAGTTAAATTGTGCACCGACGATACTCTTACTTGCACAGTGGATGTAATAAGGATGTTTTTTTATCTAACTATGTCAGTATAGCTCCTAATGCATAATTGGATGCATCAGTCATTATATGAAATGGCTTGGACCAGTCAGGGGCTTGTTGAATGGGAGTTTCTACAAGCCTTTGTTTCAGAGTTTGGAATGCTCGTTCACATTCCTTGGTCCATTCGAATGGTGCATCCTTTTTCGTTAATTCTACCAACAGTTTGGAAATCTTGAAGAAGTTCTCAATGAATCTCCTATAATAGCCGATGTGTCCAAGGAATGATCAAATGTCTTTAATAGTTTCTGGTTATCAGGTAATTCCTTGGATGACCCTAACTTTATCCAAGTCTACCTCTGTTCCTAAATGTGAAATTTTATGCCCAAGTATGATGCCCTCTTGGACCATCAAATGGCTTTTCTTCCAATTGAGCCTTAAGTTGGTTTCAACACATCATTTTAGCATCTGCTCTAATCGGTCCAGGGCTTGATCAAAGCTTGTTCCATAAGTGGAGAATTCATCCATAAAGACTTATACTCCATTCCCTATCTTCTATTGGAATATGCTTAGAACTAAATGTTGAAATGTGGCAGGAGCATTGCACAAGCCAAAGGGAATTTGTTTATATGCAAACGTTCCCCAAGGATTAGTGAATGTTGTTTTGGCTTGATCTTCTAGTGCTATCCGTATTTTGTTATATCCACTATAGCCATCTAGAAAACTATAATAGTGATGCCCTATTATGGTGTCTAAGACTTGGTCAATGAATGGCAACATGAAATGATCCTTGAATGTTGCCATGTTTAGCAGCCTAAAATCTATACACACCCTCCATTTTCCTTCCTTTTTAGGCATGATCACCAGAGGGCTAACCCATTCACTATCAGTAATGGGATATATGAATCCAGCCTTAAGGAGTTGTTCTATCTCCTCTTTTACTATTTTTTTCAATTTTGGGTTCCATCTCCTCTGCGGTTGTTTTCGAGGTTTCATTGAGGCGTTTGTGTAAATCCTATCCTAGGATCTATTTTGGTTAACTCAAGATATGACTAGGCAAAGGCTTTTGACCACTTGTTTATCACTTTCAGTAGTCTTTCCTTTTGTTTGGGAACAAGCTTTGCATTGATGATCACTGGTTTTCCATTTTCAAGGGTCATGTACTCCAGACTGGTGGGTAATGGTTTCAAATCTAGGGGCTCTTATTTAAATCTCTCAGGAATTTCCAACTTCCCCCAGTTTATGTTTTCGATGTTAAGGTTTGGAAGTTGGAAATGGACTTGCTCCAGTGTGTCTATGCTTTCAATGTAAGCACTAGTTATTCCCTCAATTAATTCCATGCATATTAGCGAATTACTCTCTTGATTAGCCATCATCCACTGGGTGTCTTCCTGTTGTGTGGCTGCTGCATATAGGCACTTTTGTATATTAATGTCTTGTGCACACTGGTTGCATGCAGGTAATGTTAAACTTCACATAACCCATGATTTCTGCACGCAATGGCACCCTGTGTCACTATATGCGATGCATGGGACTTTCTTCTTCTCAATCTTTCCAAAAGTGTTCTTCTTGGATATTTCCAGGGAAAGATCACGGATTCCTAGGCATGCATCTATCGTACTTAACCATGGTCTTCCCATTATTATTAGGAAGTCCCCTTTACCATTGTTTACTTGTATTACTAGGAAATTAGCTGGATACGACTAACCACACATAGTGGTAACGATGTTCTCCACTAGTCCTAAGGGAACAGTGATGGACTGGTTAGCCAGCTCAAGTTGAATATTGCTTTTTCTCAATGGAGTTAGGTTCCAGGCTTTGTACATTTCTTGTGATATTAAGCTGACTCTGGAACCTGAGTCCAGAAGAGCTTTACATGGTTCATTCCCAGAAACTTGGAGATAGATTAGAGAACTTTCAGGATCAGAGAATTTCCTGGGAAGGTGGCCCACCTTAATCCAGTTAGTAATGGCATGTGTTAACATAACCATGTGCGTTAAGCTCGATTTTTGGGTTGAAGGAGGTCCTGAAACGTTATTTGGTATGGAGGTGCTTAGATGTTCAACCGCTTGTGATGGTGAGGGCGTAGTTGGATTGTTGGTTTTGAAGAAAGGTTGTTTCAGCATAAGGTTATTAGAACCAACTGTGGGGTGAGGATTCATAGCCCTTGTGACATTGGGTTGCTGCGGTTGAGTGGGGGATACCCCTTGCATTGCTGGAGTAGTTGATAATGGAGCTATTGGCATGAGAGTTGCAGATGGGTTCGGAGGATGGTATGCATGTGGTGTGTCTCCCCTAGGAGAAGGAGTCCTATAGTACTCCTGAGCTTGGTAGTGACGTTGTGGGGTCACGTAACCAACAGAGTCACGTGGAGAGATTGGCTACTGCACGTAGTAGCCATATGGATCCAGTTGCTGGTAAGGGTATTGTTGTCTCGGCGGTGGCATCCCCCATGACTCTGGGTATTGCCACTGCTGGTGTTACTCAAGAGGTTGTGGCAGAGTTCCACTTAGATAATACGTTAACGGTTGGTGGAACTGCCTCAGGTTACCTTGGGGATAAGGTAACCGTCGGGGTGCTTGCCATTTGTTAAGTCATGGGTTCAGTGCATACACCCCAAGCTCTTGCAGATGTGAGATTATTGGGCAACATTCCTTGGGATGATCATACTAGCATATCTCACATCCACCATCATTGTCTATATCTGAATCCACAACCTCTTCAGTGATAGTCATTTTTCCCTTACCTTTGTTATGTGCATGGTCCGAATCCATCTTTTTCTTTCTATCCTGGTCACTACTTCACTCCTTAGACTCCTCTACGACTTTTAGAACGGTTTCAAATATACTATCTAAGGAGTCCCACATTTGATCTACCTTAGCCGACACTTTTGTTGTTAATTTCTAGAGTGACAAGGTTTTTCTATTGACCATCTCTTTGAGTGGTGACTCATCCTCCTCCTCACAAAATCTTACTCCCCTTTTTCATAGGGAAGGATCACGGTTGTACTCTTCCGCGCTCTCTCTTGCATAGCTCTCCTTCTTCTTTAGCCACTTGCTTCAACAATCTATGGATCTCATGGGACCTAAGCTCTGATAATCTCCCTTGGGCATATGTTCCAAGGGTTCTCCTAGTTTCGTGCCTAAGTCCATCTACGAGATGACGTAGTTGATCTCGTTGCAAGTAACCATGGCCCAGGCAACGATGTAGCAGTGCATAATATCAATCCATGGTAGCATCTAAGGGTTCGTGATTTCCCTGTTTCCATCCTTGGATCTGCTTTCACAAGTTGGACACCTGGGAGTACGTTTGATACTTATCATTAAACAATTCTAGCATCGTAGTCCACCTTCGAATGGATTCCGATTCTAAGGACCAGTACCAACTTTCTGCTTCTTTTATCAGTGTCCTTAGGAACAACTTTAATTTTTACCACTCGTTCTCAATATTCTGCAAGGCACATGTATGGTGAAATGCCTATAAGTGGTTCTGAGGATCAGCATTGTATCCCCCCTCAAATCGTGGGATATTATTCATGTCTAGTCTCTTGATCCTACTATCTTTTTGCTGCCTTGTAGGAATCCTAACGACGTTCGTAATGTCTAACATGCTTCTAGTTACAAGTAGGGGTTCTTCATGGTCATTTCTTTCGTAGCATCTGTGATGTCTACGCGGTTCCCTACTTTCCCTTCTTCCATGCCGTAATTCTCTAGAGTGCCCTCGTCCTCACTCTCGACTCTCTCGTCGAGGTTTCTCACTTTGTTTACCCTTATCCTCATGGTTAGGTTCCTTATGACTGCATCCTGATATTGAAGGAGAGGGTGAATGTCACGATGAAGGTGAAGAAGAAGGAGAACTATCGCCATGATGATGTTTCCTACCCTCTCTTCAGTGGTCTTGGCCCTGATCGTGATGATGATCAGAGTGCTCACCCTTATCTTGTGTTTGTGTTCCCTCGTTGAACACTTGGTGTTCGTGGGGATTAGAACTAGTTGTGAATCATGGAGTGAAGGTTCTGATACACCACCTCCTCACCATCGTTAGGAGGGGGAACATCATTTTTTGGAGAACCCATCGAAATAGGTTCACCACCCTCAATTTCGCTTAAGACAGGTGGAGCGTTATGGGGTCTTATGATGTATAGTAACTCTTCTGTCGCAAGTCCCATGGACGTTGCACTTTTGTGTGATGGTAGTCCTGTGTGTCATAATCACATGCAACGTACTCTATGTACAATTGTAACATGCCTATTCGTGCAAGAGCATGAAGGAGCATGTTAGAGGCTGCTCGATCTAGAGGCAATACTATGTTACCCTCCATGTCTCTCCAACGCAGTTGTTCATCTTGATGGAAAATAAAGGTAAAGTCGAGTATATACTCATCGTGATGAATATATACCACACGGAATTGTTGAGGAACTAGCGGATTTTGGTTATGTGTGTTGTGCCACCGACTATCTCTTGTGTTGTTCCTAGGTGGTGAAGTGCTTTTGTGCGAAGAAGAAGACATTTTTGTCTTGTTCGGTGTGCTGTTTACCGTTATCTTATTTTTCTTTTGATTAACCCTAAGGGTTCATTCTAGCTCCCAATGATGTGAATGATTTCCTATGTTCTACGTAGCACACAAACAACTAAGTTCCTAGCAACGGCGCCAATGATGAGTGGCGAGGTACCCCTACACTCAACCATACGAATACGAGCATCTCACGCACGATCCAGTCAAACTCCAAGGACTAAGTGCTTACACGCCCTAATGGAACACTTAAAGTTAATCAATCGCTATCTTCCCAAACTTACTTGTATTGTCACAATTGTATGGTTAAGTAAGCCTGAGGTGTATGATTTTTATATCTTTTATCTTTTTAATGCCTTATGCTAATAGGGAAGGGTGAAGAGAATTAATTGACTAACTTTCATTAACTACTTACTAACTAAGTTCTAATCGTCCTAGCACCAGTATCCATTCCCACTTACCACACACACCCTAAACTAGTGCAACGCTACTGGGATTACCAAACGCTATTCGTTACTGGGTTACCAAGCATTGCACACATGCTCGAAGCGGTCATACTGAATGCACTTAACTAGGAGAAGCAAGGGTTGATAGAGAGATTAATTATCTAGGAAAGCATTTAAACATTTAACAATAATTAAATCCTATTTAGCTTAGTCCACATGCTACAAGGTTTATCAGAAAGTTCGTCTTTATTGTCGTACAAAAATGTGTGCTCAGGTACAATTTGCTCGAATAAATATCCATTCACTTTAAGACTCTTACTGTGGGAATATGGAAATTATTCTAACTTTGGAATGGTAAAACTACAAGAGTTTGGCTAAGGTCTAGATCTAGATAAGTGAACAAGGAAAAGCTACCTCTTATTTAGTGACATGACAGTAGGCCACGATATTGCATACGTGATATCGCAGGGGTGGACACGATATCGCGGCTCATCACCAATCCAAGGCCAACAATTGTCATCCTTGTGCTAGTCCCAATTGTGACTCATCCTTCATAATCTTTCACATTTGTTAATAATTCCTTGTTGCTTGTCATGTGATGACTAAAATCACTATCAACATACCAAACATTGTTACTTAAGATTGATTAGTTGTTGTGACCAAGGACTTTTTAGTCTTGTCTTCAATGAAAACCATTTCTTCTAACTTGTTAGCTTTCTCAAAATAATTTTTTGTAGCCTTTTGCTGAAGTCTCTTCTTTGTCCAAAAATCTAACTCATTGTTATTATCTTTATGACAAAAACACACCACATTCTTTCTTTAGATCTGTTTGACTCAGATCCACCTTGGCCACATCCTCGTCCTCATCCATAACCATCTCTTCTATCTTGACCATGTCCATGTTCTTGATTAGAGGAATGTCCTTGAAATCTTTGTTGTTAACTAGAGGTTCTACCTTGTGTTATTTGGATCTGAAATGCATTTGTTGTCATCTCTCCTCTTTGATTGACCCTTTGTTTGAAGGTCTTTAGGCTACCAATGAGCTTGACCATAGTCAATTTTGATAGATCTCTACCCTCTTCAATTGCAAAGATGGTCAAATTAAATCATTTGACTAGAGTTCAAAGAATCTTAGTTACAATCTTAGATTCCTCCAAATTTTCTCCTCTAACTTGAAAGCCATTCATAACCTCCTATGCTCTATTGATATATTGATCAAGCATCTTAGACTCTTTCATTGTGAGGGCCTTGAAATCTCTGTTTAGCATTTGTATCTTGACCATTCTAACCTATTCTGAGCCTTTGTAGGCTACTTCCAAAGCATCCCAAACATGTTTTGCATAATCATACTCAACAATGTTTGGAAAGATTATTCGATACAAACCAGTTTGGAGAATGAATAATGCACTTTCATCACTCCTTATCTCCTTCAATCAATTTTGGCATTACTATTAAGAGTTGCAAATGCTATAGGATCTATGATATCATAAAAGCCTAAAAAGACTAAATCCCATAGATCTTGATAGATCAAGAAGATCTTCATCTTGGTATCCCAATACTTCTAATCATCTCTAGTGAATATAGGAACCTAAAGAGATATGATACCAACATTGTTTTATGTCATTTTGCCAGAAGTCCTTAGACATCAAAAGTTCCATGACTTAAAGGCTTATTTAGATGTGAAAAATATTAACATCATGGGAGGGGTGTAATGCCTGAAAAAATTGATTGCTAGGAAATCAAAAATTCCAAGTGAAATAGCCTAACCTTGGATCCCAAAGGCCTTCGACAAAGAGGATCTAAGGCATCTTAGATGGTCTTTCCAATCACCCAGGGACTTAGAAATTGTTAATGATGCAATCTAATATAACAAATAATGTAGATCTAATCTAAGAAAAAGCACAAAATTTAAACATAGAATAAACTTACATAAATAAATGAAATGCTAATTTTTATTAAAATACTAAAAATGCTAAGATGTATAAGTGTGTGCCTAGATGAGCAAGGAGTTGCCGAAATGATGCTTGAAGTCTTATGAAATAGGTAGGTTGTGTTTTGCAATCGATTGCACGATCCAAGTGCTTCTAAGCTTCAACTTCCAAAAACTCCTCACTAGTTCTTAGATGTAGATATGCTACATTGATGTGCTATTATGGTGGATAAAATGCTTGAATTTTTGTTGTTGGGCAATGCACTAAAAGTCTCCAATGCTCAGCCAATTGCTAATTTGCTAAGAAGTCCTTTCAAAGTGTTGGAATTTTTGTTTAAATAGGCTACTAGTGTTTAATTCATTGCTGTAAATTTTTTTCCATGATTGCTAACAAACTAAAATCATTTGCAGGTGTGACAATCTTTCAACTCCATTGTAGTTTTCATTTATGGTAAGTTTTTATACCCCTAAGGCATCAAAATTATGATTGTTACCATAAATAGTACAAACTTTTCCAACTATTCTGGCTTCACCCATCCCTACTAGCCTTGTTGGAGCAACATTGACATTATGGAATTTTTGCTGAAATTGTTGAACTATGCTGGAGTTGCTAGTGCAATGTTGGAATTGTTGGAAAACCAAACCCCCAACCACACCAACACTAGTTTTGTGAAGCAATGCTGGAGTTGTTGGAATAATGCTAAAATCTATGAAAAACAAAATCTCCAACCACTCCAATGCTGGCTTTGTAACACCCATATTGGGTTTTGTGGCAACTATGCTAGTTTTGGTAAGGAAAATGAATATCCAACACCACCAATGCTGGGGGTAGGTGTTTCCAGCATAGTTGAGGCTATACCCCCACAAAAACCTATGAAAATGCCAATTTTGGCAATCCAAAAGGCATTTTTAACCTCTTTAAGCCTAAATATAGACATGGTATGATTTTTTTCACTTGGGGAGTGAGGCTATGATAACTTATGAGGAATTTTTTTTAATTCCAAAAGTTAAAGTATGTGCAATTGCATCTCATGGATGAAAATGTTCACATTTTACAATAAAATTCCAACCTTAGGTTTAATGGTGAGGTTTATTAGTTGCAACATGAGATTTTGTGGTGGTGTTTTAGGGGGGTTGTGGAAGGGAATTGAAAGAATATTGATGTTAATCTCTCCCTATTCTAAAGCCATGATGTATAAAATATTTTATGAACAAACCTAATGCTCTAATACCAAAATGAAAGAACTAAGAACTAAGGAACCTAGGATCATGATGAAAAAAATACAAACTAAAAGATAACTACACAAAAATTGAAAATAAGAACTATTAAATAAAACTCTCTTCTTGATCCCATATCATGGAGGGGTTTTATATTGAAGTACATACTAATAATAGGAAGCAAAGAATCAAGGGATTTAATCTCATCATGATAATATTTGATGAGATATATTAGGGATACATTGAAATATGGATACATCATTCCTAAAATCATCATATCTTGATGAGTGATGGAGTGAGCCAACATCCAACCATACAAGTCACATGTGTTCATGCACAACTAGATCATAATCTATGGATAAGGTAATGTGAATATGCTAGTAATTGGTTTAACTTCGAGACCGTTGTCTTCCCATGTGGAGCCAATGTAATCTGTTGTATGGTTTAGCTCATAATGAGATATATGACATGTTGATGTTTTTGGGCCATTACTACTCCTAGTGAACATGATGAAATGGAAATAATTTCTAACTCTAAGAAAAACAAGTAAATGAATCTAGTCTAGCCTATGGTGATGAGCATCCATTCTTGATCTTCTGTACACACCTTGGGCTTTATGTAACTACTACTAGGATACCAAGTGTACGACTACTAGGCATTCCAAGTAATAAAACTATTGGGTTACCAAGAAATTACACTTCAGTGCTCAAGATCAATAGTACTCATTTTTCTTAATAAAAACAATAATAGAAAGTGCATGGAATAGTAAAAAATTAACTATGAAAAATAGTAAACATTATGCTAAGTAAAACAGAAAACTAGGAGAATGTTGCAATAGTATGAAATAGCTCGATTTTTATTGCTGGTCACACTTGTACCTAAGTACAAGATGTTCGAATAAAGACTTCATTCACTACGTCACACTACACTATGAGCATTCACACTTCTAAGTACTTAAGACTAAATTCAAAAAAAAAAAAAAAACTAAAAGAGTTCTACTACTACTAAATAAAATCTATTGTAAATCCATGTGTCTAAGTGCTGTATTTATATGCTAACACACACCCCGTGATATCACATATATGATGACGTAGATAGTTTTACAATATGGGAGCTATGATATCAAAGATATAATATTAGAGTTACAATATCGTATTTGACCAAAAATTGATATAGCATACCCTCATGACTAACTAAAAACTTGTCCTCAAGTTAAAACAAATTGAGGATAGAATCCCTTACAAAATCGGGAGGTATATTTACATGACACTAAATGCCATAGTGATGTTTTATAAAATTGACACAAGATATGACAAGATAAAAAAACAAACAAAACAACATGATGAAGCTTAATGTAGCCTATGAAGTTCCTAGTAGTGGTGGCTCCTCCATTGATTGCTTCCCCTTGTCATCAAGCTTCCGAAATTTGTATCTATTTAGGAGCACTTGAAGTTTCTCCTCCTCTATTCTCAAGTCATGTACTGTCCATGCCTATTGTGGAATGTGTGATGAAGCGGGTACATCCCATGGACATAGCAACTATGGAAACAACTAATTGGCTTTAACATACCATGCTATGAACTACCTCTTCTCTTCCTCAAAATCTTTGGCCTTGACTCATAACTCATGATAGTCAAACAGTCTTTAGGCCAAGTTTGCTACAACATCTTTTTGCGCTTGGTAGCCAACCTTAACTGCTTCTAATTTAGAGTGTGCCACTTGAAGTTTCTATAGAGCATCTTTCTGATCTATAAACTCCTTTTCGTACAATGTGTACATGGCTACTACTTGCAATTCGAGCTCCTTTCTAAGCTTACCTACTATTAACATGGCCAAGTCCGCATAATGAAGGTTAGCTAACCCCTTTATTGATTCAAATCTTCTATGTGCAGGTATTTGTTTTTAATATCTGCTTGGTGAACATGAGCATAACTATCCAAGATGGGTTGCCAGTCTAGATTTTGTGTTGATATAGAATTGATATGGGCTTTGTCCATCTGGATTTCCTTCTCATTAATCTATTAATACATGTCCACTTAATCATAGAAGTGTTCCTTGAGCCTCTTATGTTACTTAGCTTTATTCTGCCATGCACTAATTTCAATAGTAGATTTCTATCTAATTGTGCATACCTCCTTAATTGAGAGGATTCTATTTTCTCTTACTAAATGGCTCATATCCTAGTTGACTCTCATCAATTATTCTCTTAACTAATGGATGCTCTCCTCAAGAATGTTCTTTTGCTTTTCTACGATAGTCGACCTGATGTTATCTATAGTGAGTTGTTTATTTTCTTCTCATGCTATGATGAGTGCCTTAGCATGTGCATATGTCTATGCTTCTACTATAAAGGCATTCCACATTGCTTTCTCCTTCTCATTCTTCATCTGTTTATTCTATTCCATTAGGAAATTAAATTGTTTTATTCTAAGTTACTCTAACTAGTCAAGTGCAACATATTCAGTAGGATCTTCGTGTTTAGCCCTTAGAGTTGCAATCTCTTCTTGTCATTTAAGAAGCTTATTTTCTACATGCTCAACTATAGTTTCTGCCATGACCAGCTTACCCTTGGTTACTATTAGTTCTAACTATACTACAATGACATAACTTAGGATGTTAATAAAAGTTGTCATGATTTACCCTATCTGCAATAGTTTGTCCAATACATCCTCATGATTGGTAGGAGTCATTGAGGTACTAGCTAACATTTGAGCATCCCTTGCCCTAGTTAGATCAACTAGCATCACACTATGTATGTTAAAGGATTTCTTAATGTAAGCCATAATCACTTCTACTACTCCTACTACATCCTAGTGCTACATAACCACAACTATGGCTCCTTCTTCAATTTCAAGCACCACTTGAAATGATGCAGTGTTACCAAAGATCTATTGTAACCATTAGGCCTCTCCTCCTAATTGCAATGATATCTATCCACTTACAGGATCTATGGAAAGTGTGGGTCGAATCATGCTATCAATAACTCTATGAAGGTTGGCCTCCCCACATGTTCCCCAACTAATAGTCTTTGCGATTTATTGTAGATGACTCATGGATGGTGTGTAATCCTATAGCAACGGTGGTGGAACTACTCGTTATTGTTGTTGTTATTATTGCTACTACTCTTATTTCTGACTACTGGGTCCCTCTTACTATTGTTTTTAGTAGTTTGTGTGGTTTCCCCTGTATTCGTTTATTCTTCCACTTGATCTTTCTTTGGTGGTCCTGGCTTGAGAATTTCAGCATATGAGGAGTTCTGAGCCTCCCTAAGGATGTCATTAGTATACCCTAGGATTCTAGCATATTTGTACAGCTTCCTGATTAGGTAAGGGAATGGAAGTATTAACTTCCCTACCTTCTTTTCTTCAAATCGCCTTTGGATTTCCATGAAGTAGAGTTATGTGAGATTTGCATTATACTTTTCCATCAGGATCGCACTTCCTCTGGCTACATATGTGAATAGCCTATTTAATCTATTTGTGGAAAATAGGTGATAGGTGCCAATTTCAAAATATATTCTATCTTCAAGAATTAGCTCATTATAATACTTGTCCTTTTTTTTATATGCCCTTTTTAACCACAGTTTTCTAGTTTCTGTGTCTGATCTTGTGGACAGATGTGCGACTTTTGCCCCTTCATTGGGCACATTCAGGACTTCAGCTATTCCCTTAATTAAGTATGAAATGAAGACTCCATCAATATTAACTATTGCATCTTCTTCTTTGTTATGTGAAAATTGGTAAGTCTCCCCTAAATACCATTCGTCACTTTTTTAAAGTATGGGCCCTAGCAGTGATGCTTTGAGATGCATCCTTATAGCTTCTACAACAAATTCCATGAATGGACCAAAGTTCATCTCCATAATTACTATGGTCAAGAGCATCTTCTCTTAGATGATCTAGAGGCTTTCTTGTGATAGTGTGAGGCATTGTCCTTGTGATTGTGGTTTCTCCACCTCCCCTTGGGTTGAATGTCAAATAGTAGGAGTTTCCTAATGGATGATAAAGGATTAAGCCTCTTTCTTTGCATGTGCTACTTGTAGTCCTTGTTCTCTAGTTTGGCCTCTTCTTTGTCCTTGTGGTCTTTTGCTTGAAGGCTATGAGGGTTCTCCTATTTCTCGTCTCTTCAAGGCCATCTATAATCATCAAGAATTTAGGAATTATTAACATGTTTTCTTGGATTTTTAATAACTCCTTTACTTTCGCGTACCTTTAATTAGATCAAATTATTAGCTTATTATGCTTGCAAAGTTAGAAAAATTTTTAAAAAGAAACCCCATAGGTATTAATTTTCTTATAGCCCTTCAGAGTTGTCCATTTTGTTCTTGTTTATGACTCATAATGGTTGGTATGGTTTATTAAGAGGCTTATTTAAGTGTTTCTAGCATTAATGTAATTGATTTTCATTAAAATTTTTTATTTTTTTCTTCATACATACCCTTATAATACCCTCTGGGCATTAGAAAATTCTGACTCGAATTGTAACAATATCACGTCAAGCACATAACACCCCCCCTCCCCT
>MNCI01034697.1:1482089-1507581 GCA_015680685.1 Gnetum montanum
GATCCCAACCCCCCCAACAACTAAGTTGAGAACACCAGGATCAACAAAGTTCAAAAATCAAGAAAATTGAAATTGTGTGTGGAATTATGGGTGTTGGAAGTTGGGAGGTCATAGCTCAAAATTCAGAAGAAAAATAACAAAAAATCCTATGGCTCAAAAGTGAAAAATGAAAAAATTTTGCTAAGTCCTTGGATATATTTAATTTTTGTGGGTTACAATATCAGAGATCCAATATCACAAGGAAAAATTTTAAAATTTTCTGATAAGATTTTATGAACAAAATGAGTCATTTTAAATGTTTGGAAGGTCAGGAACATGACATGTTGAAAGGGTTGTGGGATAGAAATGATGCATGATTTTTGAAAATTTTACATAGAAGGTTTATCAAGAAGGAATCTTAGCTATGAAAGTTCATTGGATGTTGGTAAGATGGATGATATGGGAAATGAATTCATGTCGTTGAAATGGATAGTTTGATTGTGAAGGGAAGTTTTTATTGATATTTATTGTTGTTAGAAGGCTTAATATGATGTGGAATTACTTGTTAAGTATAAGATACAATAGTTATACAAGTGGATCCTTCCCAAAGCAGGCTCCAACCATTAGTGCCCTTGTATAACCACGTCTAAAAGTGTCCTTAGGAACTCAAGGAATTACATATAAGGCATACCTATTTAGCAAAACACACATGTTAGTATCACCAAGTTGTGAAAATTACGCTATGTTACACATAAATACAAGTTATGATTATTCATATAATGAAATGAAATGGACTTAGAAGGGATTGTAGAAAATGGGATGTGAGGTATCTTACCATAGGCATAATAAATTCTTGTGTTTGATTAGTGGTTAAAGTAATCACTAGCTTGTCTATTCAAAATTCAAACCAAGTCCAAACCACATTTCAATGACATCACATTGTCTCATCTCTTGGAATTACAACTGTAAAACTACCATTGTTTCAAGGAGTATTGTCTCTTGGCATATTGTCCAAGGGGGGAGTTTAGTCATTGCACTTCTTATTTTTTGAAATTCCTGAGAAGCCACCTACCTTCAGGCATGGGTAACATGTCTTTCCAATGGAACCCCTAGAAATTTATTCTATGCATAGAATTTATTTTTATCTGTGTCAAACTTACTAGAGGACTATCCTCAAGCATGGATAACATGTCTTTCTAGTGACATGATAAGGCGGCACTTATTTTACTCTTACTTCCATTTTTTGTTAGATCTACAAGGATATAATACAACCTAAGCAAAAAGATAAAACTAATAGAAGTAATCCAAGAGAGTCCACAAATTTCCTTGATATCACACCCTTGACATTCTCTCCTAGTTCTTCACTTTTTGGTCCAATCATAATGATCACAAATTTATTCTTAGTTGTATGCAAGGAAGAATATCATTAGGGCCATGGTAAGAACCTCTTATTAATGGAATGAATGGATGAATGTTGTGGTGTCACTATTTAGATAATTAGTTCCTTATTACTTAATAAAATAGAGAAATCCTCACCTTATTAGACTACATCTTTCCTTATTCTTAATGTGTTTTATTAGCACTCAAAATTATTTACAAAGGAGATAAAAATGGAATATGAAAAAGATAGTAGAAATGGAAAAAGATGTAAAGAATGAAAAAGCATTAAGGAGTTGAATGATGTTAAAGAATACCAAAAATTTAAGAAATGAAAAAGTATAAAAGAATGAAAAAATATCAAAGAATTTGAAAAATGAAAAGAAAAAGAAAAATTCAGTAAAGCACCTACAATTCCAGATTGACACCCACATGACTATTATTAGGATTAGTTAAATAGAAGATAGAATAGGTAGAAGATGATTGGGTAGATTAGGTAGATTCCTTGGAATATTCATAATAGAATTTGACTTGTTGGATATTGAAAACAATAAGCTTATGTGGACAAGATGGGTGGTAGATATGTAAGGTACTAGATGGATAAGTGGCTTAAACAATGTATGGTCCCTCCCAAAATGTCTCAAATTTAGCTTTTTGGGGTAGATGATTAGGATTATAGTAAATGACCTTATCACCCAGTTGCATAGTTACATGCCTTATCCATGTATCATGCCTAAGTTTGGAGTAATTTTTTTGGACTTTGTTATTCATGAGTGCTACAAGCCTATCTTCATATAAAAGGTTTAGATTCATGAGGCATTCTCATTGGGCTAAGCTCAAGTCAAGGTCAAGTTCACTGGTAGTAGCTAGGGTGTGGAGCTTTGCCTAGATCACAAGCATTGGAAACTTGTAATAGACTAACTCATATGGTAAGTACCCTATAGGTAGTTCCAAAGATGCCCTATAGGCCCATAAAGCATCACTTAGTTTAGTGCTCTAGTCCTTTCTAAGCCTATTAACTGTTCTAGTGAGCTTCCTAGTAATTTCTCGGTTAGTAACTTTGGCTTGGCCATTTGCTTGGGGATGATATGGTGTTGTTAGTTTATGGTTCATCCCAAGTTCTTGCATGAGCTTTTTGAAGTTATCACTAGTGAAGTAAGTCTTGTTATCTAATATGAGCACTCGTGGTACACCAAATCTATTCACCACATGCTATTGAAAAAATTTGGCAACTATCTTTGTTGTATAGTCTTTAACTGCTACTGCCTTTACCCACTTCATGTAGTAATCCACATTTACAATTATGTATCCTTTTCTATTCGACATTGGTGTTATGAGCCCCATAAAATCAATTCCTCATATGTCAAAAGATTCAAGTGGTTGTATCCAGTGTTGTGGCCCTTCATATCTGGCTGTAATTCATCCATCTCAATGACATTGCTCACAAGATTGTGTAAAAGTATGATTGTCCTTGAATAAGGTAGGCAAAAAGTAGCCTACCATCATCAATTGAAGTTCCATTCTACACCCTAAATAGTGGCCATCACATGGCCCTTCATGGACATCTTGTAAGACTCTTTGTTGTTACATTCTAGCACACACCATTTAATGAGCCCATCTACACAGATCTTGTATAGATTACCGTTAATTTCTATATATCTTTTTGCTCTATGAAGGAATTGTTTTCATTGTTTCTTAGTCCATTCAATAGGAAGCTCTTGTGTTGATAGATAAGGCAGATATTTTGTAGTCCATGGCTTCCCTATTGCACTTATAGCCTATACTATTTTGATAAACATATCTTTATTGGGGAATCAGTCTGATAAAGATTCTACTTAATCTTTGGAATCCCATTTTAGCCTAGATAGATGATCAGCTACTACATTTTCTATTTCCTTTTTATCGATCATTGTAATGTCAAATTCTTGTAGGATGACGAGCCATCTTATCACTCTGGGACTAACCATTGGTTTGTTCATGAGAAATCAGATGTCACTATGATCATTATGGACATAGATCTGATACTTGAGCACATAATGTCTAAACTTATCAAGCTCATACACAACAACCATTAGCTCCTTTTTTTATTGTGGTGTACTTTAATTATGCTCTAGTGATGCTTCGGCTAGCACAATGTATATAGTAAGGTCTCTTTTGATCATCTAATTATGTAAGTACTACACCAAGTGCATAGTTGAAAGCGTCAATCATGATGTGAAAAGATCTAGACAAATCTGGAGCTTGAAGGATTGGTGTCTCCACTAGTTTTTATTTTAGGGCTTCAAATGCCTTTTCACATTACTCTGTCTATTCAAAGGATGCATCCTTCTTCGTGAGTTCGATGAGCGGTTTTGCTATTTTTGAAAAATTTTCTATGAATCTTCAATAATATCATGTGTGGCCTAAGAATGATCTCACATCTTTCATTGTTTATGGCCTTTGAGTGACATTCTTTATGATTCTAATCTTTTCAAGATCTACCCTAATACCTTTCTAAGATATTTTATGTCCCAACACTATACCATCCTAGACCATGAGATGGCTTTTCTACCAGTTGAGCTTAAGGTTGGTTTCAACACATCTTTACAGTACTTGCTCTGATCAGTCTAGTGCTTGCTTAAAATCCAACCCATATGTTGAAAAATCATCTATAAATACCTCTACATCATTTCCAATTTTCTTCTAAAATATGTTGAGCACAAGTCTTTGGAAGGTAGCTGGTGCATTACAAATATTGAAAGGCATTTGTTTGTAGGAAAATGTTCCCCATGGACTACCGAATGCCATTTTCTCCTAGTCTTCAAGTGTAATGTGGATCTGATTGTATCCTTTGTATTCATCCAAAAAAACTATAATATTCATGTTCTAAAATGGTGTCTAGGACTTGATCAAAAAATGGTAGAGGGAATTGATCCTTAAATGTACTAGCATTCAACATCTGGAAGTCAATGCAAACTTGCCATTTGCCTCCTTCTTTGGAACAATCAGTAAAGGATTGATTCATTCACTATCCACAATAGGATAGATGAATCCTTCCTTTAGTAATTTCTCCAACTCTTTCTTAACTACTTATTTTAGTTTTAAAGTAAGTCTTTTTTGGGGTTGGCATCAGGGTTTGACTACAAGTTTAATATATATTCGATGATGACAGATTCTTGGATTAATTCCTGTGATCTCATCATAAGACCACACAAATGTAGCAGGCCATCTATTAATCACTTCCAGCAACTTCCTCATCTTTTGTTCTTTCAAATTGGCATTGATTATTACTGACTTCTTATTTTCTAAAAATTCATATTCTAATGTTGTCGATAGGGGCTTCAGTTCCAATGGTTTTGATTCCATATTATCTAGAATCTCGAGTCATCCCTAGTCTATCTCTTCTTCTTCTTGATTTGTTCATGGGTAGAAGCACCTTTCCCTTAATTGTTCTAACTTATTAATCTCTTGAACATAGGAGCTAATAATTGGTTCCTCTGGTTTCATGTATTTATTGGATTCAATCTCTTCATTTGTGATCAACCATTGGACACCTTCCTACTGTGTGGCTGTTGCATACACACATTTCTACATACATATTTCTTCTACACATTTGTTGCATGCCTTTATATCCTCTCAATTGATAGTCCATACTCTTTGCACACAATTGCATCCGTTATTGTTGTATTCCATACATAAAACTCTCTATCTTAGCATTATACTAAATTCGTATTTCTTGGAAATCTCCAAGGACAAGTCATGAATTCCAAGCTTAGCATCAACAGTGCTAAGCTAAGCTCTTCTCAGAATAATTGGAAATTCTTCCTTATTTTTTCCCACATGAATAACTAGAAAAGTTGTAAGGTAAGACTTGATACTTATGGCTATAATCACACCATCCACTTATCCTAGTGGAGCTATGATTGATTATTTTGTAAGATCCAACAAGATGTTACTCTTCTTTAGTGATAGTAGATTTCAAGCCTGACACATGTCTTGTGAGATTAGGTTCACTCTTGACCTAGAATCAAGTAGAGCTTTGCATGGTTTTTGCCCTACTATCTAGAGGTAAACTAAGGGACTTCCTGGATTAGTTCGCTTTTGTTGAAGGGCTAATGCCTTTATCCAATAAGTGATTGTTTGGGTAAGCATGACAATTGTGAAATTTTATTTTGACAAAGATGAAAGCTTGTTGTGTTGAGAAGGATTGGATGAGGATGGGGTGAAAGTAGATGTGTTCCCCATCCATTGAACCTTTTTAGGACTCATTCAATAGAACAGTCATTTCCTGGGTTGTGATTCGCATGTGATCACCTCCTCTTGCATACTAACCATCCTTGTTGCACTTTTCTATTGCAATTGTGATAGTAGTTCTCCCTACATGACAAGAGGTGGCACTAGTGGTAAAGGATTTAGGTGTTGGTTTGAACCAGCTGCTGATGGATGCATATAAATATTTGGATCTATTCTTGGTAGCATTAGTCTGTGGTATTCAATTGGGTAGTATTATGGAGTTTGAACAGCAGCTTTACCAGGAGAGATTAGACGTTGTACAAAATATCCATATGGATCTAGCTGTTGATATGGTTATTGTTGGCATCATGGTGGCATGGTTTATGATTGGGGTTGTTGCCACTATTGATAGCACTACTCTTGAGGCTATGGCAAAGTTTCATTGGGGTAGTATGTTGGTTAGAAGTTCTACCTATAGTTACCTTAAGGATAAGGTAACCTTCTGGGCATTTGTTTCTTAACAAATCTGGGATTAAGTGCATATGCCCCTGTCTTGTCTAAATGTGCCATTATTGGACAACATGCCTTAGGATGTTTGTATTGGCACATGGCACATCCTTCCTCATCGGTGGAGCTTATGTCTAGATAGTCAGCCATTGAAGCCACTTTACCCTTTCGTCCAAAATCTTTCTTCTTTTTCTTGTCCTTGCCCTTTCCAAAGGCTTTCTCTATTCTCTCCTCCACATTTTTCAATGTTTTTACAAATTTTTCATCAACTAAGTTTCACATTTTCTCTACCTTTGCTGGAATGTCAATTACAATTTTCTAAATTGGTATAGCCTTCTTTTAAATTTCCTGTTCCAAGGTTTCTTCTTCTTAAGTGTCATAAACTCGTGCATCTCTTTTCCTAATGGATGGTTCTCTATTATATTCTTTAGTTGATTCTCTCTTTCTTAGCTCAACTTCTTTTTTTGCCACTTGGTCAATTAGTCTCTGAATTCAATGGGCAGTCATTTTAAATAATCAACCTTGGGCATAAATCCCAAGGGTCTCTCTAGTCTTGTTCTATAACCCATCCATAATGCGCTTTAGTTGTTCTCGTTGTAAGAAATTATGGCCTAGGTATCTATGTAATAGTGAATAGTACCTATCCATTGTTGCATCAAAGGTTTCATGAGTCCCTTGCTTCCATCCTTGGATTCGTTTCCTTAAATTGGACATTCATGAGTAGGTTTGGTATTTGTTAATGAAACTTTCTAGCATGGTACTCCATCTTCTAATTGATTTAGGTTCGAGTGATTTGTACCAACTCTTTGCCTCCTTCACAAGTGTTCCTAGGAACAACTTCAACTTCTGCTAATCACTTTTGATGTTCTGTAGGACGTAGCCATCATTGAATTCTTAGAAGTGGTGTTTTGGATTAGCATTATAACCACCCTCAAATCTTGGAATGTTATTCATATCAGGACATTTGATATAGCTATCCCTCATGTGCCTAGTTGAAATGTAAACATTTTCATGGATGTTAATCATGCTATTGGTTGCCATTAGGAGTTCATCATTGTGATCAGATTCATGTGCTTTGTTGTAGTAGTAACCCCTTTTATGCTCATACCTTTCTTGATCCTCTCTTCAATCCCTTCATCTTCTTCATTCATAATCTTCATTTTTTATATCAAAGTCCCTTGAATGATGGTCATGATGATCATGAGTATTTCTTTCCTCGCTATCATGGTCTTGGTACCTTTGGCTCCTTCTATCAAGGTCCACTGACAATCATGAGGATGAGGATGAGGTAGTAGGAGAATGATGTTGGCTTGTCCTCCTTGCATAACTCTTATATTCTTCTCTATAGGATTTGGTAGAAACTCTTGGCCTTGAGTCCTACTTATAGTTTGAGTTAGTTGCCTCCCTCTTAGATGTCTCTGCTAGGGTGGAATGTAGTTGAACTTTGATAGGTTCCTCCAATTGAATGATGGGTCTTTGCAAATGGACTTCATGATTTTGGTGGACTTGCTCAACAATGAATGTGTTACCATCAAGCTCTTTTAGAGAAATAGGAGAGTTAACTTTCTTTCCCTTATTCTGGACATGTTTGACTTCCATGGTAGCATATCTCTTTACTTGCTCCTTAGTGGGCTGATAGGGTCATGTCATGTGTTTGGTCACATGATACCCATTAAGTGCCTTGCTTAGATTCATGCCCCTTAGAGCTATTTGAAGCATCATGTGTGCTAAGCATTCTAGAGGTAGAACAATGTTACCTTGAAGATCCCTCCACCTTAGTTTCCCATCTTATTGAAAGATGAAAGTAAAATCAGGATAATAAGGATCGTGATGAGATACTTGCTTGCATTGGCATACTCTTTTCTTCTTCGTCACTAATTCTGTCATTGCCTCTTTTTGTCTCCTTGGAAAGTGATGATGTATACTTGTTTGAAGCCATGTTGCAGTTTAATACATTTGATTAAGCATGCTTACTTATTTACTTTATGAGTTTTAACTTTGAATTCTAATGCAATGAACTTTGTAAAATCAATTACTTAGCATACATTGATTGGTCATTGACAACGGTGCCAATGATGAGCAGTGGAGTAATCCAACACCCAACCATACAATTCACAAGTGTTCATGTGCAAATAATTGTAATCCGTGGATGAGGCAATGTCAATATGCTAGGAATTAATTTAAGTTTGAGATCATTGTCTTCCCACATAGAGCTAGTGTAGTCTACATGTATGGTTTAGCTCACAATGAGGTATATGATATGTTGATGTTGTTGGACCATTGCTACTCCTAGTGAACATGATGAAATAGAAATAATTTGAAACTCTAAGTAAAACAAGTAAATGAATCTAGTCTAGCCTATGGTGATGAGCATCCATTCTTGATCTTCCGTACACACCTTGGGCTTTGTGTAACTACTACTAGGATACCAAGTGTACCACTACTCAGCATACTAAGCGATAGCACTACATGGAATAGTAAAACATTAACTAAGAAAAATAGAAAACATTATGCCAAGTAAAATAGGAAACTAGGAGAATGTTGCAATAGTATTAAATAGCTTGATCTTTACTGTCGATCACATTTGTGCCCAAGTATAAGATGTTCAAATAAAGACTCCATTCACTATGTCACACTACACTACAGGCATTCACACTTCTAAGTACTTAAAACTAAATTCACAAAAACAAACTAAAAGAGTTTTGCTACTACTAAATGAAATCTTTTGGGAATTTGTGACCTAAGTGTTATATTTATAGGTTGGCACATATCTCGCAATATTGCATATATGATGACTTAGCTAGTGCTACGATATTGGAGCTACAATATCGAAGTTACAATATTGTAGTCGACCAAAAATTGATTTATCATGGCTTTAAAATAGGAAGGAATCAACATCAATATTCTTTCATATAAATACTAATTAATTAAAAATATACCCACCTTATCTTCAAGATGAAATTTAAAAATGAAATTATGTACAACATGAGGATAGGATTTACCAAACTATATTAACTAAAATTGAAAAAGTATGAGCAATATATATTATTAAAATGTTGTATAATTAATTCTTTAGAAGCTAATTTCATATATCAAATAAAAATTTGTATGCATAATTAGCATATTTTAGGTATTAAACTAGCCTTTAAAAATTTTCACAAAACTTGCAATAAAGAAATAGAATGATCACCCAAAGGCTCAATGTTTATCCTACCAAGGCAAAGTCCTAAGAGGGTAGTACATGAGTAAAAGCTTAACCTCTTTTGAGTAATTGTGCCTAGGCTCAAACCCAGCTCTTATGACTTGAGAAACAAGAACCTTACCATTACTCCAAGTGGTGGTCCCTATGAGATTTTCAATATGCTTCTATAATATATCAAAACTTCATAAAATCTAATTTAATGCTAAGAATTTGATAATTTCCCATTCAATTTCTCTTTAATTTTCTTATTGAAATTGATGGGATGCGATATCGCATGGGCCGTGATATTGCGTCAGCCCCTGTGATATCGCGTACGCGATATCGCAACCCGTCGCTAGTTCTATAAATAAGAGGTAGTTGTCCCTTGTTTTCCAATCTAGATTTAGACCCTTAGCCAAAGTATAGCAATTTTAGCATTCCAGAGTTAGAATAATTTCCATGTGCCCGTAGTAGGAGTCTCAAAGTGAACGGATCTTTATTCGAGCAATTTGTACTTGAGCACACATTTGTGTACGGAAATAAAGATGAACTTTCTGATAAACCTTGTAGCATGTGGACTAAGCTAAATAGGATTTAAATTACTGTTAAATGTTTAAATTGTTTCTTAGATAATTAATCTTTCTCAATCCTTGACTCTCTTAGTTAAGTGTATTCAGTACGATTGCTTCAAGCACATGTGTAACGCTTGGTAACCCAGTAACGAATAGCGTTTGGTAATCCTAGTAGCATTGCACTAGTTTAGGGTATGTATGGCAAGTGGGAATGGATACTAATGCTAGGACACTTCGAACTTAATTAGCGAATAGTTAATGAGGTAGTTACTGAGTCTCTTCACCCTTCCCTCTTAGCATAAGACGTTAAAAGATAAAAGACATAAAAATCATGTACCTCAAACTTAATTAACCATACAATCATGAAAAATACAATTAATTTTGGAAAGACAATGATTGATTAACCTTAAGTGTTCCATTAGGGTGCGTAAGCACTTAGTCCTTGGAGTTCAAATGAATCACGCGTGAGACACTTGTATTCGTATGGTTGAGTGTAGGGGTACCTCGCCACTCATCATTGGCGCCGTTTTCGGGAACTTAGTTGTTTGTGCTCTACATAGAACATAGGAAATCACTCACATTGTTGGGAGCTAGAACATACCCTTAGGGTTGATCAAACGAAAAATAAGAAAATGGTAAATAGCACATCGAACAAGATTAAGATGTTGTCTTCTTCACACAAAAGCACTTCACTTCCTAGGAACAACACTAAAGATAGTCGACGGCACAACACACATAACCAAGAACCGCCAGTTCCTCAACAATTCAGTGTGGTATATATTTATCATGATGAATATATACCTAACTTTACCTTTGTCTTTCATCAAGAAGAACAACTGCGTTGGAGAGACTTGGAGGGTAACATAGTGTTGCCTCTAGATAGAGCAGCCCCCAACATGCTCCTTTGTGCCCTTGCATGAATAGGCATGTTACAATTATACATTGAGTATGTTGCATGCGATTACAACTCAAGGGACTACCATCCCCCAGAGGTGCAACATCAACAGGACTTGCAACAAGAGAGATACTATACATTGTTGAAGGGCAAAAGACCCCATAATGCTCCACCCGTCTTAAGAAAAATTGAGGGTGGTGAACCTATTTTTATGGGTTCTCTACAAAATGATATTTCCCCTCCTAACGATGGTGAGGAGGTGGTGTATCAGAACCTTCATTCCACTATCCACAACCTTGGTTTTGATCCCCATGAACACCAAGTGTTCAATGAGGGAACACAAACACAAGATAAAGGCGGGAAGTCTGATCGTCATTACGATCAAGGTAGAGATCACCAAAGAGAGGGTAGGAAAAATTGTCATGACAATGATTCCCCTTCTTCTTCACCTTCATCGTCGCACTCACCCTCTCCTTCAACATCAAGATGCAATCATAAGGAACCTCATCGTGAGGATAAGGGTAAGCAAAATGAGAAACCTCGATAAGAGAGTCGAGAGTGAGGACGAGGGCATTCTAGGAAATCACGAGATGGAAGAAGGGAAAGTAGGGAACTGTGTAGATATCACAGACGCTACAAAAGAAATGACCATGAAGAACCCCTACTTGCAACCTGAAGCATGTTAGACATTACAGAGGCCGTTAGGATTCCTACAAGGCACCAGAAAGATAGCAAGATCAAGAGACTAGACATGAATAATATCCCACGATTTGAGGGGGGATACAATATTGATCTTTAGAACCACTTATAATTTCATGATGCATGTGTCTTGCAGAATATTGAGAACGAGTGGAAAAAATTAAAGTTGTTCCCAAGGACACTGATAAAATAAGCGGAAAGTTGGTATTGGTCCTTAGAACTGGAATCCATTCGAAGGTGGAGTATGATGGTACAACTATTCAACGATAAGTATCAAACATACTCTTAGGTGTCCAACTTGTGAAAGCAGATCCAAGGATGGAAGTAGGAAAATCACGAACCCTTGGATGCTACCATAGGCCAATATTATGCACTGCTACATCGTTGCCCAGGCCATGGTTACTCACAATAGGATCAACTATGCCATCTCGTAGATGGAATTAGGCACGAAACTAGGAGAATCCTTGGAACATATGCCCAAGGGAGATTATCATAGCTTAGGTCCCATGAGATCCATAGATTGTTGGAGCAAGTAGCTAAAGAAGAAGGAGAGCTATGCAAGGGAGAAAGCATGGAAGAGTACAACTACGATCCTTCCCTATGAAAAAAGGGAGTAAGATTCTATGAGGGGGAGGATGAGTCATCACTCGAAGAGATGGTGAATAGGAAAACCTTGCCACTCCAAGAATTAATAACAGAAGTGTCAGCCAAGGTAGATCAAATGTGGGACTCCTTAGATAGTAGATTTGAAACCATTCTAAAAGTCGTAAAGGAGTCTAAGGAGCGAAGTAGTGACTAGGATAGAAAGAAAAAGAGGGATTCGAACCATGCACGTAACAAAGGTACGGGAAAATGACTATCACCGAAGAGGTTGTGGATTTGGATACAGACAATGAAGGTGGATGTGAGATATGCCAGTATGAACATCCCAAGGGATGTTGCCCAATAATCTCACATTTGCAAGAATTTGGGGTGTATGCACTGAACCCACGACTTAACAAACGACAAGCACCCTGACGGTTACCTTATCCCCAAGGTAACCCGAGGCAGTTCCACCAATCGTTAACGTATTATCCAAGTGGAACTCCACCACAACCTCTTGAGCAACACCAGTAGTGGCTATACCCATAGTCATGGGGGATGCCACCACTGAGACAACAATACCCTTACTAGTAACCGGATCCATATGGCTACTACGTGCAGCAACCAATCTCTCCACGTGACTCTGTTGGACACGTGACATCACAACGTCACTACCAAGCTCAAGAGTACTATAGGACTCCTTTTCCTGGGAGAGACATGTCACATGCATACCATCCTCCAAATCCATCTGGAACTCTCACATCGATAGCTCCATTACCACCCACTCCAGCGATGCAAGGGAAACTTCCCACTCAACTGTAGCAACACAATGCTACGAGAGTTGTAAACCTTCAACCCACTGCTCATTCTGACAACCATTCAAAGTGAATACCTTTCTTCTGAACCAATAGCCCAACTAAGCTCTCACAACCACAAGTGGTTGAGCCTCCGTACGCGTCCCCATTGAATAAGGCTTCGAAGCTCCCTTCAAACCAAAAATAGAGCTCAACGCACATGGTTATGTTAACACATGCCATCATTGACTGGATCAAGGAGGGCCATCTTCCCAGGAAATTATCTAACCCTAGAAACCATTTAATCTATCTTCATGTCACTGGGAATGAACCATGTAAAGCTCTTCTAGACTCAAGTTCTGAAGTCAACCTAATATCACAAGAGATGTATAAAGCCTGGAACCTGCCTCCGCTAAAGAAGAGCAATATTCACTTAGAGATAGTTGACCAGTCCATCACTGTTCCCTTGGGACTGGTGGAGGACATTGTTACCACTATGTGTGGGTGGCCATACCTTGCTGATTTCCTAGTGATACAAGTAAACAATGACAAAGGGGACTTCCCAATAATAATAGGAAGGGCATGGCTAAGTATCATAAACGCATGCCTAGGAATCCACGATCTTTCCCTGGAAATATCTAAGAAAAATACTTTTGGAAAGATCGAGAGGAAGAAAGTTCCATGCATCACATACAATGATATAGGGTGTGATGGCATACAGAAATGTCCAACATTGCCTACATGCAACCGGTGTGCCCAGGAAATTAACATACACAAATGCCTATATGTAGCAACCACACAACAAGAAAACACCTAGTGGTTGATAGCTGATTAGGAGAGAAACTCACTAATATCCATGAAACTAACTGGGGGACCAACTTGCGTCCACGTCGAAAGCATAGATACACTGGAGCAAGAGTGTCGCCAACTTCCAACCCTTAACCTAAAAACATCATTAGGTGGAAGCTAGAAATTCCTAAAAACTTCAAATAAGGACTCTGATAAAAGAGTACTAGTTAATGTGCAATAGACCAAACCTTACCATGATTCTAGAATGGTTAATGCATATTACACATCTGAGAGAGGATGACCTCGTTCATTATTTCAGATCTCCTCCTTTCAACTTAGTCATGGGGGAGATGGCCACCTATGCTGATCAATCAAGGCCCTGAGTTCTTTTGAATTTTTTTTACACATTTTTGTTTTACAAATTTCTTTAACTTTTCTTGTTTTTGTTTTGCAACATCGTTCATACTTTTTTTTTTGTTTATTCGTGTGTTTGTTTATTTTGTTAAGTTTGTCACCTAATAAGTGCTCCTAGAGATGGTATGAACTGTATTCCATTAATTGCTAATGTTTGGTTTTTACCTTTGAGTGATAATGTTGATACTAAGGTATGGTTCTTTTGATATAATAGGTAATAAGTCCACATCATCCATACATCCATGAACTTCTATGGTCTCTCTTGGCTTGGAACTGTACAATCCCTTTCTTTCAATAATAAGAACTATCAACGAATCGGTGATTGGGCATTTCTCAAACTAAGGAAGGACTCAAGGTTTGAAAAGGGTGTGACTTCAAGGGCATTTGATGCTTTTTTGTGCTAGCCATTCTCTTGGGTGCTTGGATGTTGTCTTCTTGAGTCTTTCATACCATTTCGATGCTGCTCCATTATTGGGAAGCTGAAATAATAAAAATAATAAGTCTTTGCATGGTGTGGTTCTCACGCAAAACACAAAAAAAAGGTGAGAATTCAAATCACATCCCTTAGATGAAATAATCATCTGGGCTACAAGCACTAGTTATGGAACTAAACAAACATGTTCCCTCTAACTAAGGCCCTTCTCGCTTCCTACTTTCTCCTTGTTCATTTCGTTGGAATGGTGGTGACTTTGTGATGAAGACATTCGTGTTACTTCAGGAGGATGGATTGGCCGAACGTATTAATGCGAAGTGATTGGAGGTGGTTTGTTTAAGGCTGGATTTGGAATAAGATCTACTAAGTCACATTAACCATTAATACATAAAGGGTTGTACATCACCTTGTTCTTGAGACTCCATTCCATTTCTCTTCTTTCCACCATTCTTCCTCCATTTCTCATCTCATTGTCAATTGTATCAATAGTCCATATTTTGGTTGATGCATTATTTTCTTTTTGGTAAATTCTTGTGGTTAAGACTTTAACTCTTGCTTCCCAATGACATTTCTAGAGCCCACAGACTCTTTGAATGTGGTATTGTCAAGGCATTAAGGGCATGAGTCTGCTTTGGGGAGGACCCACTGGCATTCCTATTTGGGACATCATTTAAATTCTTTCCCTTAAAAATTTTTGCAATCAACATTTATTTTTTTCATTACCATCCCTAACATCCATTTTATTGGCGTGGCCGTTGTTTCTTTTTCTCCATCTCTCTTATTCCTTTTCTTTTTCTCCATTCTCTCGCTACTAGAGGTTCACTCTCAGTTGTGGGGGTTTTTTGTCCAATTTTTTCGATTTTCTCTAAACCCCTACACCTCATTTAGTCACCAATATTATATCTCCAAATCTGCATCAGCCATATCACAACTCAGCCCACAGGCATCGTAAGGAAAGTTGTCTACCCGTGCTTGATTTAAACAACTTTTTCAAGTTTTCAGGAGGCTATGATTTAGATTTGCAACAACATTTACAAGCCTTCTACGATTCCTGTAGATGGAACAATATTGATAATGGGTGGAAAAAACTTAAGCTATTTCCTTTGACACTCGTGGGCCAAGCAAAAGTATGGTATAGGTCGTTAAAACTAAAATCAATTCGACGTTGGCCGAAAATGGTAGAACTTTTCAACGAAAGATATCAAACCTATGCGAGAGTGTCAGCCTTGAGGAGACAAATCCAAGAATAGAAACAAGTGCCATGAACCCTTGGACATGGCCTTAGAAAGATATTATGCACTGTTAAACAATTGCCCAGGCCATGGGTTCTTCGAGGAGAGGCTAATGTACCATATCATAGATGGGCTCTGTAATGAAACAAGGGAGACCCTAGGGATGTATGCCCAAGGTCAACTATATGAGCTACAAACCCATCAACTCCAAGAGCTTATTAAGAGGATAGCAAAAGAATAAGGAGAAATAACTAAATGGGAGAATGTTGAAGGTTCTCAACAGGACCAAAATCTAAACTTAACAAGGGTTCATGATCATGACTAGGAGAAATCAACTCACTTCAAGGAGGTGGAATCATCTTTGCCAATCCTACAATCACTAGATGAAATTAAGGCAGAGATTAATAAGATGATAGACTAGGTACATAGAAGATATGGAGAATATGCCAACATTATTAGAGGAAAAACTATGCCAAATCGAGAAACAGGACAAGACACCACGCGACAATCGAAACAAAGGGTAGAAGAGAATAAGGATAAGAAATCAACTACCAATCATATGTATCAATGTAACGTCTATCTATACGATCACCCCAAAGGCCAATGTCCAATTTTGTCACATTTACATGAGCATTGGGGAGGAATGCTACATCCATATTTTGTACAGAAATATCAGGTTCAACGATAGTGGTTAAAACCTTAGTCGTGAGGGAGGCCACCGCCAACTAGACCATACCCTTCATATGTCCCAACACCAAATTCTTATTATGTTCAACACCTTGTTTCTCCAACGGGATTAGCATCCTCTACCTCACCTCATCATTATCATTCTCCTGAGTATTATCCACCAATGTCCTCTCCAACAAGATAACCACCTCATGTGCCTTACACTTCTCCTCAACCTCAATATTCTCATACTTCATCCCCTTCTACATCACCACCAGCTATGCTAGAAGATTTTGCACCACAGCACCAACCCACAAACATTACTTGTTCTGCTACTATCAACAACAATGAAGGTCCTTCACAACATCGAAGGTGTCCCTTCTTTAGACACGACTATCGAAAGGGACACCAAAGTTCAGAAACCACTGCATCCACCAACTTAGCACAAATCCAACATTGTGGTGCATCTTCCTCTTCAAACCCAATGCCTCATGTTACCTTACCAAGGGCACCACTCAATACTCCAACAACCATGGGGCCCAATGAATATTGCCACATGGGGAGACATGTTGATCCTTGCATACCATCTTACGGTCACAAGTACCATAGTGGGTCAACTCATAAATTAACCACATCTTATAACTTGATCCACTATGTCAACTCTAATCAAGTGTGTGAACCGCAATGGGGTAAGTATGACCAGGTCCCAATATTTTCAACGTGCAAGGATCCCCACCTTCCATTTATTAATTCTAGCCATGCTCAACCGTTTAGTTATGGGGGGTATCCTCCATTCTAACAACACACAATTAATAAATGTTTTTCTGTTTCTTTAATTTTTCAACTTTTTGTTTTCCAGTTTTTCACCTTTTAATTTATTTTTTTATCTTTTTGTCTTTTTATCTTCTTATATGAGTAATCTCGTCTACGAATAAAACACTCATGTGGCTCGTTGGTTGAGGTGTGTTCTATGTTACTGAGTCTCGAGTGATCAATTATTTGGACAGTGAGCCCATTACACCCACTCATCCACTCTATAAATAAGAAGTTCTGTTCGAGGGTATAGTGATATTCTTGACATTCTTAAGACTTAAAATTAATTTTGTGCTCATTATGCCCAGAGTGAAAAATGATGGACTAAGAGGGAATGGCCAGGGTGTGACATCAAGGGAACTTATGGATTCTTTTTGGTGACATCTGTGGATGCTATCATGTAGCTTGGTTAGACTAAGATCCTTGTAGATCTAACAAAAAATGGGAGTAAGAGTATTAAAGGCATCCAATAAAGAACCTAACGCTATTCTAGGGGGTCCCACTGGAAAGACATGCACCCATGCCTGAAGGTAGGTGGCTTCTTTGGATTATGTACTACTTCAAAAGAAAAGAAAAGAAAAGAAGAGTGTGGCAAAGCGGCCAAAAAAAAGTATGCCACAAAGAAATTCCAATTCACTCCTCCCTTGCACAAAATGTCAAGTGATCATACACCTTACTATCATGGTGCTCTTATGGTTGTCCATTATTGGATGAAACAATGTGATGTCACTGATCGGAGGAATGGACTTGGTCTTGATCTTGGAGCGACGGGCTAATGACACATTAATCATGCGCTACACTCAAGATTCATTGTGCCCTGAGTTAGTTACCTCATGTCCCAATCTCTGCAATCCCTTCTCTGATTCATCCCATCTCACTGTTCGTGTATTTATGACTCGTGTCTTATGTAGCATTGAATTCATACCTCATCACAGTGGTATCAACATGTGTGTGTTTTGTTGCATTGGTATAGATTACATTTAACCCTTCTAGTGCCTACAGACATCTTAAGGTGTGGTTACACAAGGGCATGTAGGTTGGAACCTACTTTGGGGAGGATCCACTTGCGTGACTTTTGTAATTTGTACTTGTTGCACACCACCACATCATCTTATACCCTTCAATTACTTCATTGCCAAATCTATTCTTTTCTTTGTCATCATTTTATCAAACGTTCCTCAAAACGAGGTCTGACATTAAACTTTTAGGGCAACTTCCTTGAAAAATTTCTAACTCTAAAATCACACTAAGTAAAGAATTCAGTATTTATTAAAGGAAATGAGTAAGGTATGAAATCATTGAACTTTTTTCAATAACCTTACTAACAATTGATCTTTGTGTGATTATAGATGGCCCCTAAAAGAAAACAACAAGGAGGACCTTCTCAAGGTGCAATTGAATGACCTGGGGGAGGCAAAGGCCAAGGACCTCATGCAAAACATGCAGAGCAAAAGGCACAATCATTCAGCATCCATCATGGAACTTCTGTTACTACATAATCTATCCAAGAAAAGGGAGGAGAGGTCAGGGCCTGAGCCTATGAAGAGGAATGACGGCTATTTGTGGCATGGCATGTCAAGGCCAATCAAGTGTTCCTGCAGCTGCCATGTCCATGAAAAGTGCCGACTCCATCAAACATTGGAACATCAGCATGGTCAACTCATAATCCTCAAATAGAAAAGGAGAAACATCAGGTGCTTCTTCAATGATATCAATCTCAGAAGCCTGATGCATAGGACAAAGGAAAGGTACCCGTGGAGGAACCACCAGTATTGAGAACCCCAAGAGTTCCACAAGTTTTGTCTTTTGTGTCTGTGTCCAAATTTTGTTTAATTCTCCATTGTGGCATGAATAAATTTCTATTCAGTCAATAATCCCATACCTATCCACTGTGTATTCAATTGAGCTTCTTCCTCCCTTTCTTTGACTCGAGGATGAGTTGTTATTCAGTTGTGGGGGTGTGATGAAGTGCTAAGTAGTCGATGCATCGACTAGGCCACATATACGGGGCCCCGTATACGCGGTCGTGTCGACGTGGCCCCATCGACACATCCCTCCATGCGTTGACATGGCCCCATTTACGCAGAGCCTATTTTAGCCTATAAATAAGTGGCCCTCCACCACACCTAGGTATCTTTCTAGTAGTTCTAGTGAAGCCCTTGCATTTTGTTTCCATAGGAGTTAGAATATTTTCCTAGTGCATGCCCGCAGTGTGGTGCTTGTAATTATATGGCACCTTTATTCGAGTGTGACGTACTTGGACATGCACATCACCGAAAATAAAGATCGAGATTACTTCATCATTACAGCATTCACTTAGTTTTAATTGTTTAATTACTATTGTTAATTGTTATTGTTATTTATTGTTTTCTTAGTTAATATTTCTTTATCTCATTTACTATTCCTGTTGTTAAATGCAGAATGAGTACAACTTAATCACGAGAATTTAAGTGTGACTACTTGGTAACCCAGTAGCGTACTTAGGATCTACACTTGGTAACCCCAGTAGTAGTCATGCATAATGTCCAAGATGTGTACGGATGATTAAGGAACAGATGCTCATCGCACTTAGGTTAGCTTAGACTTCATTTCCTATTACTCATTAGTTTAATTAAGATTATTCTCCATTGTCTCTAGGAGTAGCACTAATTTAGGATCACATCATATGCCTCACTCTGGACTAAACCATACGTGACAAAGCAAATACTAGTCTAGGTGGGAAGACAACGAACTGCGATCAACGTGTAACTATCTAGATACTACAACTAGCCTATCCACGAAGTTCGACTAGATTGTGCGTGAACGCTCGTATTCGTATGGTTGAGTGTAGGGGTACCTCGCCACTTATCAGTTACCTTCAAGACAAATACATGTAGCAAATATACCATCCCTGACATTTATTATGTTCAAAATTTGAAGAGAAATTTGTTATGTGTTGGTTAGTTATGCAGTAAAGGTTATAAACTGGAATTTGTAAAATTTCTAACAAGAAGCAAGGTCAAGAAGTAGCTATTCTTCCCATGAATCAAAATAAAATGTATAAGTTGTAGGTTTAGAAGGATATCAAATGTCTAATTATTGCAAGTTATGAAACATGGCTATGGCATGCAAGATTGGGCCATGTCAACTTCAAATCAAAGTATTTGATGCACAAGAAAGGTTTGGTTAGCGGTATGGATCACTTTTGAATGTCAAATTCAAATTCAATTAATTATGAAGTTTGTATAATTAGTAAAGCCAAAAGATTACCATTTCCCATAAAGAATCTAGATCACAAAACTACCTAGATTTAGTTCACATGGATTTATGTAGGCCTATGCAAACTTGAAGTTTGGGCAAAAATAGATACTTATATGTATTAGTTGATGATTTTTCAAGAATGATATAAGGACATTTTTTAAGAACTAAGGATCAAGCCTTAGAATATTTCAAATCCCTCAAGAATGAGGGAGAAAATAAAAAACAAAGGCAAATGAAAAAGGTTCAGATTCATAGGAATGGTGAATTCACAAGTCATGACTTTGTTGATTTTGTAAAGAAAAATGGAATAATCTATTAGAAGATTGCTGCCTATACACCTTAACAAAATGGTGTGGCAGAAAGAAAAAATCAAACAATTATAGGGATGGCAAAATGTTTATTGTATCAAGCAAGTTTGGAAAATATTTTCTAGGGAGAAGCCTGTCGTACATCTATTTATGTTTTAAATAGAATTTGTACAAAAGTCTTGGGAGGAATTGCACCATATGAATTATGGTTTAGAAAAAATCCAAATATTACACATTTAAAAATCTTTGGCTTGTTATGGTATGTAAAGATATTACAACATTTAAAAATCTTTGGCTTGTTATGGTATGTAAAGATATTACATGTGCAAAGAAAAAAATTAGATGAGAAGGCAAAAGTTTTGTATATTTATGGGATATGAAAGAAATTCAAAAGCATACCGATGCTTTGATTTATCTGCAGAAAAAATGATAGTGAGCTATATATTTTTCTGAAGATAACTTCAAAAGTAATAATTTTAATGTTCCACACCCATTGTCAGCAAAATCGGCACAGGCATATTGTCCGTACGAAGAACGTCTGCTCAATCAATTCTGCCATCAAAAGATTGCATCTCCGTTTCAAACATTGCTAGTGATAATCCGCAAAAATCCAAGTCTTTCCAATCATATAATATATCGAATAGTCCCTCCTCAGGTACAACCCAACACAGTTATACATCAATGCTACAGCTCCACCAGCAGGCAAACACTTTGTCTGGCAGAAACACAACCACTCCAGCAAATTTTAATCAAGAACAATATCCGATAGCTGCCGGCAAGGGTACTGGCGCTTCAATTCCAGATTTATGTACAACTGTACAACAGTACAAGCCAATTTACCTGCTCACATCATTGGCAAGGTATTTTTTACGCGATTCTTTGCCTAATATCCGTTTATCATCGCCTATTATTATTAATACGAATTATGAAAAGGATGGACCAATTTTGATTCTTTGTCGATGGACGACTTGGTCCATGCATCACAGTAATTCTGTTCCTGCAAAATTAGGTGGCAAATGTTGCTGCCGTCAGTGACCCCAATGCTACTGTTCTCTTTTCTATGTCACTATCTGAGTCTCTATTCTCCATTCCAAGCTACCACTTGCTTAGACATGGCATTATCGTCTCCACAACAGCTCTATCAACCCATTGTGCTTTCCACATCCTATAATGTCGATCAGTAGATGCCCCCAAGCGATCAATATTTTGAAAATTCTGATAGCTTTACTGTATCTTTTTCATGATGATAATGTTTAAATTTATGCATCATGGAAATCAGGAATCGAGAGGATCCATGATTCTGAACATGTTTGGGTACATGTGCCTCAAGAAAAAGTGGGGACAGGTGTTTGTGGCTAGGGACATGATAGAGAAAATTTAAATATATTAGTTTTTTCAAAAAGTTAAATCTCATATATCATAAAAAACATTGTAGAATATAGAACAAGTACAATGTAAATCCAAAATATTGTTAATTCTTAAAAATTACAGGTTAGATTGCAATATCACCATTAAACTGAAGCCAGAAAATTTGCAAAGGTATAGAGGGCATCCAATCCATTTCTTTACTCAAGAACCATAATCTGGCCAAATATATAATTTCTGCAACAACCAAAATGACAGCAATAAAATGAAACCCTATTGTTACTCAATCCAATCTTTCCAAAAATGAAATTAAGCATCAAGCCTCAACCAAATTTATAACAAATCACGTTTGCTAATACTTTTGTTCAATCATGACCTGTGGGTAACCCTGTAGGGCCATGTTGAAGACGACCACCGCTAATCTCAAGTTTCTATGGAAAGTTATTAGGCTTACTATTTTATATTATATTTAGAAACAAAGATGCAATGATATATTTCAAAGGACAGATTATTCTAATAAATGTTTGCTTACCAGGTTGGAGAAGTTGCAGATCTTTTGCCTCATTCATTTCCAACTCACATCTCAAGCATCCAAGTTCAATATGGATAGACATCAGTTGGTTCATCTCTTGTACCTGTGGGAAAGATTTGTGCATTCCCGTAACACTCATCATCAGTAATTTCTGCAAGGATTCTTTCCATTTCTGCTGTGAGGAGTCACAATTGGAACTCTCTCTATCCTTAATTGAGAGCTTTTTTTTTCCCTTATCTAATTTTATATCCTTCTATCTTGTAACCAGTCAGCATGGGTGGACGTTTGGTGGTGCCCCAATTGGGGTTTCCTCCCTTAGTACTTGTTTATTTATAAGGCTAGTCCCAATTTTCATGCATAGTTATAAGGCTAGTCCCAATTTTCATGCATAGTGCTCTCAGCTTCCCCCTTCTTCTTAACCCTATCCCTATGACTAATTGAGGTTATTGTAACTGATACACTGTTAATATCAATATAATTTCTTTTCAGGTCCGACACCCCCCATGTTGAAGATGACCACATTATAAGAAAACACAACTTAACTAAACTGGGCACAGCCCAGTAACTCACCTCAACTATCAAAAACCTTTTGGATACTGGGGAATCGGCACTAGTCATGATGAAGGGAAAAGTAAAACCAGAGTGCCATGAGGTTGCATATGGCCATTGGCCATGTGCTACTGGTTCGTTGGCTCATAGGCAAACAGATTTTAAAAAAACAGTTGAACAAGCATCCATCCGTCATCATGTTCAGGACTCATGAACCCATGACGATGACCCTGTTTGTTTTTTCTTTTTTTCAGCAGAGATATGAGAAAAAGAGCAAAAACCAGCAATGACCACTAAGCACGCGTGAATGTGTGAGTCATGGCGGAACCTTTGACGCTGCCAAAGGCCAATCCATTCAAATGCAATGTTTACCTCGCACGCCCCGTCCCAAACTTGATTTCCGTCTGACCCAAACTTGGCCTTTCGTGATTTCCGTGTGTTTGTTTATTCATTCGTACTCCCTTGTTTTCTGTGGTCTATCATGCCGATGCCATGAATCTTGATTGCTTTCTTAAGCATGAAATGAAGTTTCTGGTAATGGTAAGATTCAAAGCAAGAGAAGATAGGTAAGATTTTAATGCACAATGTAGACATTAAGAACAAAAAGGGCAAGAATAATACCAGGCGAGGCAAGTGAGGGCGATTATTTCAGATGCAGACAAAATTTCATTAGAAATTATGAAATACATACCCACTGTTGATTTAATGTGCTCCTGTATCGGCTCCCGGATCCAACGCGAACAGTGTTCGTCAAAATTTATCCCAATCACGAATCCCAGGCGCGTAGGTATAAATAGATTTTAGATTATATTTCATTGCTCACAACGGTGAAGGAGGAAGATGGCCTCAAGGATCCCAATATCGTTGTGGAAGCTACCCAAGGTCCAAGATAGGTAGACGCAATAAAGAAAATTTTCAAATAGAGAAAAATGGCATGTGGAGCCTTGTGCCAAAACCTGCAAACAAACCCATCACTGGAGTTAAATGGGTGGTCCACATCAAGAGGGATCAACACAGCAATGTTGATAAATTCAAGGCTCGTTTAGTCTACCACCAACATCAAGGTCGAGACTTTCAGGATAGTTTTGCTGCAGTTTCCAAGCTTGCGTGAATGCGGCTCTTACTTCTTGTGGCTGCCAAGCTTGTCTGCGTCTTTTGCAACTATATGTGGCATCAGCCTTCCTAAATGTATTGCACAACCAAAAGAGTTTGTGAATCAAGAGCATCTTGACCATGTCTAACACCTCTACAAAAGCATATACGTGCTTAAACAGGCACCTTGTGGTACAAGTGCATCCATGGATACTCCATTTACCCTGGCTTCTAGAATCTTGATGCCCAAACCACCACCTACAAGAGGAAGGAGGAAGAAGATTTCACATTGGTATGCCTTTATGTAGATAACTTGATTTATTTGTCATCTTCTACACTAATGAATAAAAAATTCATTACTACAATGAAAAACAAATTTGAAATGACTAACCTTGGAACAATGTCCTATTTTCTTGGTCTTCAAGTCATTCAAGACCAATATGGAACATCCTTGTTTTAACCAAAGTTCACCAATTCCATATTGAAGAGACTTCATATGGCTAATTGTAATCTAGCCAAAACTTCTCTTCCTAAAAGCATTAAACTTGCTAATGTCAATGATACTTCCTTGGTTAATCCAACATATTATAGATCTCCTGTGAAAAGTTTAATGTATCTTACTACTACAAGGCCATACGTACAATATAGTGTTAGCTATCTCTCTAGATTTATATAAGAGCCTAGAGAATCTCACTGGAAAGTAGCAAATCATGTGCTTCATTACTTGAAGGGAACAATAAATGAAGGTCTTTTCTATGAACCTAATGATGGTGGAAATGTAGTATATGGATTCATCAATGCAGATTGGGAAGAAGATAGTAAATCTACTTCAGGTTATTGTTTTCACTTTAATAATACTCTTGTTTCTTGGACCTCCAAGAAGTAAAATACAATCACCCTTTTAACTGCTAAAGCTGAGGTGGTTGGTTTGTCTAAAAGAGCCAAACAAGCAATGTGGATTCAAAATCTTCTAAGCAAGATGGAATTACTAGTTAGACTACCTATTATAATATATTGTGATAGTACAAGTGCCATTGCTATGGCTAACAATCTAGTACATCACAATAAGAGTAAGCGCATGAAGCTAAAGCTTTACTTTCTACATGACCTTGTAAATAAAGGAACTATTTAGCCTCTACATGTTAGAACAAATTATGAGGTATCAAACATTTTTACAAAATCCCTTAGACATCAAAAGTTCAATGACTTCAACACATATCTAGGTGTGAAAAACATTAATATCATGGGAGAAGTTTTGGGG
>MNCI01034697.1:1507598-1584926 GCA_015680685.1 Gnetum montanum
GGTTGTTGTGGGGCGAGGGTTGGGGGTGGTGGGGTTGTGGGTGGGTGTGTGGGGTGGGGCATGGGGGGTGGGTGTTGGTTATGGGCACACTAATGGGATGGAGGAATTAAAAGGATATTGATGTTAATCCCTCCCTCTTCTAAAGCCATGATGTTTTTAAGAGTGATCTATCTATATTTCACTGTATCCCTCATAAATCTCATCAACTCTTAAGATATGGGATAAAGAAGAGAGTTTTATTTAGTAATTCTTATTTTTAGTATGCATGTAGTTATCTTTTAGTTTGTATTCTATTCATTAGGATCCAAGTTCCTTAGTTCTTAGTTCTTTCATTATATAGATGTAGGAAAATGACATGTAGGTATTATAATTCATCATGCAAGTTATTTCGAATGTTTTTCCAAGACAATTAAAGATTTGTTCGATATTGTGCTTTATTTTCCTAATCCTCAAAAACTTTTACTTTAATAATTATTCAAGCCTATTTTAAACTAATTACTACATCTAGATTTTTAGTAACTCTATATAAATTTACAGCTAGAAACTTGCCAAAATTTTTGGCCAAAATGGCAATGAGAACTTGAGAAGTTTATAATAGAGCTTTTTAATCATTCTAAGAGTAAGAAGCTTTTAGAATGAGATGATGACTATTTTCAAAAAATATAGGTAGCTATCATAACATATTTAATTTAACTCCATAGAATTACCTTTATGTAACAAGAACGCATAAGATATTTACCCAAACCGGTTGGATAAGTGTTTTTTAAAAATAATTATATCTTTTAAGCCACTTCATACCACATAATAAACATTCTAGCTTGTTGTTCATGCTATGAAATGATATGTTACCTTGAAACAACTTTACCTTCTATGATTTTCCTCTTCAATAATTATAAATATCTATTTTTCTTTATTTTCTTATTTTTATAATAATTTTATTGATTTTTTAGTCATTAACTTGATATGATAAATGAGATGTTGAAATACATTTTTGCATTGTAATGTATGATTAACATATAGGCATGACATGCATGTATAATTAAAAAAAGATAGAGAATTCACATATAAACAAATGTAGAACAATACTTATAATATTCTTTTATTGAGAACAAAGATTTAAACAGAAATATTATGTTAATTAAATAATAAATTTTTTTGTGAGAATGCATGTTTACAAAGAAAAAAATATTATAATAAGAAAATACATTCATGTATTTATGTTCAATAATAATAAATAAATTTTTGCTAAAAGAATCCTACTTTAATTAGTGCTTTTAGAAATGCTGGAAATTCTTTAAAAATGGTAAAAATGCACCATTTTAGTGTTCTTTGAGTTCTCCATAAAAGTGACATTAAAAAAGAAATTTTATTTTAAAATGTAGAAAATTTCTTTCCAAACAAGAAAAATATCAGGAATTTTAATGCAAAACCCAAAACATTTTTGGCAATTCTTTTTAAGACTTCCAAGAAAATTTTGATAATTTTCGAAAATTACATAAAAAATTCTTGATGATTCTCTCTAAATTATTTACATTTTGAGTATAGACTCGAATTTTTAGTAGTTCTCATCAAATCATAAATAACAAAATATACTAATTATCCTCAACATTTCTTCAAGAGATGCTAAAAAAATGAATTTTTTCCAAAATTATAAATCACCAATCACATATGGTTAGGTTGTACATAACTAACAATAACTTGCAAAAAATTTTGTATTATAATGATGCAATGCATAAGATTTGGCCTAGAATTATCTAAACAATAGTGAGCACATGCATTAATAGTTCTCATATACACATTGTTAGTGACAAGCCCAAATTTGCTAACCATAGAATTGCTTGAGACTTCATTGTTATATTATTATTCACTTATTAGTGTACTACTGATTAAATTATTGAAGGTGGTATGATGGAGCTAGCCTTTTACTCCTATAAATCACTTGTGAGTTTTGGGTATCCAACAACAGGTTGTTATCTTTTCTTGTGGTCATCAAATATCATTAGTGTCTCAACCTTTGTAAACAATATTGTTCAATTTCAATTTTAGCTCTAGTTGAAGAGTAGATTCTGTATTTTATTTTTGTAATTTGCAAGGCATTTTGTAGTAGATAAATTTATACTCTGTTCTCATAGGTATTTTGTAGCAAAGAAATCTACACTCTATTTATTCTAATTTTTATAAAAATTCTTGATACTTTTTTTAATGATTCTCTATTATCCTTATTTGGTTTCAGATTATCAATGTTTATCATACTGTGTTCTTCTCTCCTTTGATTTAGTAGTGTTATTTTTCATTTATTAGTGCTATATCAAGTTGCATAACGAAACAATTCATTGATAGTGGTATCAAAGATTAATGTTAATTTCTATTATAGAGAGGTTATAGTTTGTTGAGAGATTAATTGTAGGTGAGAATAGAGAAGCTTGGAAAATTTTGATGCAGGATATTTTATGCTAAAGAAACTATGAATTATCATTGAAAGAAAAAACCATCACCAAACTTGCTATCATGTTTGATGAAAACTAGACTAGAATGAATAAAAAGGCTCTTTCTTTCATTTGCTCCTATTTTATTAATGGGATTTTGTAATCTCATGTCAAAGTAGCCACTATTCATAAATTATAGAAGATGTTGAAGTATAGGTATGATCAACACATTAGTATGAACGAGTATTACAATGTCAATAAGGTCTTTGAGTTGAAGATGAAAGAAGACATCTCTTTACAAATTCATTTGGATGAGCTAAAGGTTCTATTCACTTAGATAATTCACTAATTACTTTTAAAAAAAAATTAAGAGTTGTTACTATTTTGAGTTCCTTGCCCAACTCTTTAAAAATTATTTGGGCAACTTTTATGATTTCTTCTTCTTCTATTCATAGTCTAAATATAATTTTTGCAAAGGTATTAAATGCAAATAAAAGATTAATATTTTAATCTTATAATGAGATTCTTATTACAAATAAGGGATGCTCTCAATTAAAAAGAGAATATCATAAATAAAGCAAAAGTAAATGAAGATTTGTTAAAAAAGATATTTAATGCAAGTATTACAAGAAAAAAAGGCACTATAATAAAGATTGTTGAAAATTAAAATCCAAAAATAAAATGAAGGAAGCTAAAAATAATAAAAGAAGACAAGAAAAAAGCCAAATCAAAACTTTGGAGGAGCTTAAAGCCTTAATGTAGAAAGTGAATAGATTACTATCATGATTGATGTTTCCAATAAGGTAGATATTTTTCTATATTCTTCTTTAAATGTATGAATTTTAGATTTTGGTGCTTCTTTTCATTATTATCTAAATGCTTGCATGTTTACCTTTTACAATAAGGTTTTTATTAATTATGTATTTTTGGATGATGATAATAAATGTAAAATTTAAAGAATTTAAAATGTAACTTTGGAAAAGCCTAATGATCAAAAACTTATTTGAAAACATGTTAGACATGTTCCTTCCCTAGTAAGGGTCTCATTTTAGTAAGATAGTGAGATATTTCTGGATGCTTCATTGCCTTTAAATTTGGAACTTGGAAAATTACACTAGGCTCTATGATTTTGACTTGTGGACAGAAAGAAGAAATAATGTATGTAATGTATGCCAAAGTCATGAAGAATTCTATAGTTGTGGTGCAAAAGAAAGACATGTTTCTTTGGCATAATAGACTTGGTCACTTGAGTGAATGAAGTATGTAAATTCTTTCTTTCAAAAACTTGTTGCTTAAGCTTTATTCTATCTCTTTAGAATTTGTATTATTCATAGTGATAAATAGTTATTAGTATAGGTTCAACATCATAGGTCTTGATGCAATGTATGTAGGGGTAATTTCAGTTATAAATATCCATCACCTACCACATTAATGACATTTGATGAGTGGCGAGGTACCCCTACACTCAACCATACGAATATGAGCGTAGCACGTGTAATCCGGTCGAACTTCGTAGACTAAGTGCCTACACGCCTCATTGAACACTTAGGGTTAATCATTTGTTGTCTTCCTAGACTTACTTGTAGTTGTCACGATGTATGGTTAATTAAGTCTAAGGTATATGATTTTTATATGTTTTTATGTTTTATCTCCTATGCTAACAAGGTGAAGGCTTGAGAGACTAATTAACTAACTCTAACTAATGAACTAAGTCTAAATTAATTTAGCGTTAGCATCTGTTCCCACTTACCGTACACACCTTGAACCGATGCAACCTTGACTACCAAATGCTAATCGTTGCTGGGATCACCAAGCGTAACGCACGTGCTCGAAGTGGTTGTACCGAGGCACTTAACTAGGAGAGAAGGGTTGAGCAAGATTTAATAACTAATAAAGCATGTAAATAACATATAATAAAAAATAGTAAATAAAATCCTAATTAGCCTATTCCATGCACTGCAAGGTTTATCCAAGAAGCTCATCTTTATTGCTATACACAAACTTGTGTTCAGGTACAATGTTTGCTCGAATAAAGATTCGTTCACTTTGGGACTCCTACTGCGAGCACATGGAAAATATTCTATCTCTAGAGTGATCAATCTGCGAGAGTTTCACTACGGTCTAAGCCTAGGATTAGGAAACAAGGGAGAGCCACCTCTTATTTATAGATATGACGGTGCATCGCGATATCGCGTATGCAATATCACAGGGGAAGATGCAATATCGCGAGGGATTCGATATCGCGGCCCATCATACCCCTATGAGTAAATGAAAACTCGTCCTCGAGTTCCTTATAATGATATCGAGAAGGTATGGGATTATTGACTCAAATGAAACTAATAGGATGACATGTGAACATATCATCATTACAAGACACAACAAAACTAGTGTTCTTGACAACAAGGGTGAACACCTTATTACATTGAAATCAGGCCTCATTTGGTAGCTGAGAAAGAGAGAGAGAGAAAGAAGTGTTGCTGCTGCCAACGCCAAGATTGCGCCTTTCGTTGTCCCTCCATAAGCGCATCATCAATCTTGTTCCTTGCATAGCTACTTCAGCACTGCTCCATTCTAAGTGTTTCCTCCAGATCTAGTTCATTGTTGCATGATTACCATCTGCACACACAACACAATCTTATATTAGCAAGGGTGATTGAATCATCATGTAATTGATACCTTGCCTTAGTGAAAGGTCCATTGGCTGGGTTGTGGTATGGTTGATATGGGTTTGGAGATATATTAATGATGACTATTGAAGGTGTAGGGGTTAGGAGAAAATTGAAAAAATTGGGCCCCCATACCCCCATGACTAATCGCGAAACTCCAGTAGCGAGAGAATGGAAAAAGAAAAGGAATAAGAAGGATGGATAAAAAGAGACAATGGTAATGTCGATAAAGTGGATGTCAAGATGGAAATGAACAAAATAAAATGGGTTGCAAAAATGTTAAGGAAAAGAATTTAATGGATGCACCAAATAGAAAAGCCAGTGGGTCCTCCCCAAAGTAGGCTCATGCCCTTAATGCCTGGACAAACCCACATTCAAAGACTCCGTAGGCTCTAGGAATGTCCTTTGGAACAAGAGTTAAACTCTTAACTGTAATAATTTACCAAAAATAAAATGATGTATCTACCAAAATATACACTAATGATACAACCGATAATGAGGTGAATAATGGAGAGAAGGATGGAGAGAAGAGAATGGAATGGAATCCCAAGAACAAGGTGGTGTACAGCCCCCTGTGGATTTTGTGATTAATGTGACTTGGCAAATCTCATTCCAACTTCGGCCTCAAACCAACCACTTCCAGTGACTTTGCATCAATGCATTCGGCCAATCCATCCTTTTGAATAACAAGAATGCCTCCCCCAAGAGCCACCACCATTCTGAAAAAATGAATAAGGAGAGAATGGGAAGAGAGAAGGGCCTTAGTTAGAGGGAACATTTTTAGTTCCATAACCAATGCTTGTAGCCCAAGGGATTATTTCGTCTAAGGGGTGTGCTTTGAATTCTCACTTTTGTTTTTTTTAAAAATATTTTTATGTGTGAGAACTACACCATGTAAAGACTTTTTATTTTTATTGACTCAGCTTTCGATAATTTGGTAACGTCAGAATGGCAAGAAAACTGAAGAAGAAAACATTCAAGCACCGAAGAGAATGGCCAACACAAATGCATCAAGTTCCCTTGAAGTCACACCCTTTTCAATCCTTGAGTTCTTCCTTAGTTTGAGAAATACCCAGTCACTGATTCATTATAGTTCTTATTATGAAAGGGACTGTACATTTCCAAGCCAAGAGAGACCATAGACTTTTGTGGATGAATGGATGAAGTGGACTCATTGCCTACCATATCAAAAGAAACATACCTTAGTATCAACATCATAACTTAAAGGTAAAAACCAAACATTAGCAATCAACATAAAAATAGTTCATACCATCGTGAAGAACACTTATTGGGTGACAAACTTACAGGATGGATAAAGTACACACACACACACATAAAGAAATGAAAAAGTATAATGATGTTGTAAAAAAAAAACAAGAAAAGTTAAAGAAATTTGTAAAACAAAAATGTGCAAAACAAAAACTGTAAAATAAGAACTTGTAAAACAAAAACGTGTAAGACAAAAATGTGTAAGAAAAAAATGTGTAAGAAGAAAATGTGTAAAACAAAAACTTGTAAAACAAAAATGTGTAAAACAAAAACTTGTAAAAAAAATGTAAAAGAACTGAGGGCCTCCAATGATCAGCATAGGTGGCCATCTACCCCATGACTAAATGGAAAGGGAGAGATTCGAAATAATGAGCGCCTATTTGAATTTCATAAAAGTGCCCAACTTCTCCCCACTGAGGTTCTCAGATTAAGGGGTGGAAGTTGGTGACACTCATATTCCAATGTGTTTATGCCTTCTTTGTTAACATGAGTTGTTTTCTCAGTTCGTTCCATGCATATTAGGTTGCTCTTTCTAGTAGCTATCAACCACGGGGTGTCCACTACTGGTGTGGTTGCTACATACAGGCACCTTTGAATTTGTGTTTCTTGGGCACACTGGTTACATGGAAGAGATGCTAAGCATTCTTTCATGTCATCACCCTCTGAGTCACTGTATGTGATGCATGGAACTTTCTTCTTCTCGATCTTTCCATAAATGTTTATCTTAGATATTTCTGAGGAAAGATCACGAATCCCTAGGTACACATCTATCACCAGGAAGTTAGCTGAGTATGACCACCCACACATAGTGGTAATGATGTCCTCCACCAATCCTAAGGGAATGGTGATGGATTGGTTAGCTAGCTCTAGTTGAGTGTTTCTCTTCTTTAGTTGGGGCAGGTTCCAAGCTTGATACATTTCTTGTGAGATTAGGTTGACTCTAGAACCTGAGTCAAGAAGAGCCTTATGTGGTTCATTCCTGGTGATTTGTAAATAGATTAAAGGTCTCCTAGGATCAAAGAGTTTCCTGGGAAGGTGGCCTACCTTGATCCAGTCGGTTACGGTATGCATTAACATAACCGTATACGTACAGCTCTATTGTTGGACTGAAGGGTGCCTCAAAGTCTTGGATGGTGGAGGAGCGTACATAGACTCAACTACTTGTTGTTGTGAGAGCTTTTCTAGGATTTTGGTTTTGAAGAAATATCTTCTTTTCTTGAAGTTGTCAGAATCAACAACAGGTTGAATGTTTACAGCTCTTGCAGCGTTACGTTGCTGCGGTTGAGTGGGGAGTTCCCCTTGCATTGTTGGAGCAAGTTGTATGGGAACTATAGGTGTAAGAGGTGTGGATGGATCTGGAGGATGGGATGAATGTGGAATGTCTTCTGAAGGAAAAGCATTCTTCCTAAAGTACTCCCAAACTTGGTAGTGACGTTGGGGAGTTGTGTGACCCATAGAGTCACTTGGAGAAACTGGCTGCTACATATAATAGCCATAAGGATCAGGTTGTCGGTAAGGGTACTGTTGTGTTGACCTGACTATGGGTATTGCCACTGCTGATGTTGCTCGATGGGTTGTGGTGGAGTTCCACTTGGATAGTATGTTAATAGTTGGTGGAATTGTCTTGGGTTACCTTGAGGATAAGGTAACCTTCAGGGTGTTTGCCATTGGTTTAGTCTTAGGTTGAGTGCATACACCCCAGACTCCTGTAGATGTGAGATGATTGGACAACATCCTTTGGGATGGTCATATTAGCAGATCTCACATCCACTGTCATTGTCTATGCCAGAACCCACAACTTCATCGGAGATAGTTGTTTTCCCTTTACCCTTGTTATGTGCAGGGCCTGAATCTCGCCTCTTTTTCTTATCTTTGTCACTACTTCGTTCCTCCTTAGACTACAATTTTCAAGGTAGTTTCAAGTCTGGAGTCTAAGGAATCCTACAATTGATCCACCTTAGTCGATGCTTCTGTTGTTAGTTTTTGAATCGGCAAGATTTTTCTGTTCACCAACTCTTCGAGTGGTGACTCATCCTCCTCATCACGAAATTTCACTCCCTTCTTTCGAAGGGAAGGATCACGGTTGTATTCTTCTGCACTCTCTCTTTTTCGTAGCTCACCTTCTTCTTTGGCTCCTTGCTCCAACAAGAGATGTATTTCATGGGCTCTAAGTTATGATAGTTTCCCTTGGGCATATGTCCCAAGGGTTCTTCTAGTCTCATGTCTTAGCCCATCTACGATGTGACGAAGTTGGTCCCGTTGTGTATATCCATGGCCTGGGCAACGACGTAACAATGCATAGTAGCTATCCATGGTAGCATCTAAGGATTCATGATTACCTTGCTTCCATCCTTGGATCTGCTTACGCAAATTAGACACTCTGGAGTACATTTGATACTTATCGTTGAAGAGTTCTAACATCGTACTCCACCTCCTGATGGTTTCCGGTTCTAAGGACTGGTACCAACTCTCTGCTTCCTTAATGAATGTCTTGGAAAACAACTTAAGTTTTTGCCACTCATTTTCTATGTTTTGCAAGGTGCAGGCATTGTGAAAATCTTGTAAATGATGTTGCGGATCAGTGTTGTATCCCCCTTCAAAGCATGGGATGTTATTCATATCTAAGCGTTTGATCCGATTGTCCTTTTGATGCCTTGTTGGAATTCTTACAACCTCCGTTATATCGAGCATACTTCGGGTGGCAAGTAGGGGCTCATCATGATCATCTCTTTTATGATGCCTGTGATGTCTACGTTGCTCCCTGCTTTCCATTTGTTCATGCCCTTATCCTCTCTCTTGACTCTCTCGTCCAGGTCTCTCATTTTTCCTACCTCTACCCTCACCATTATGCTCATGGTGGTTGCGCCCAGATGTGGAAGAAGAGGGTGAGTGATGAGATGAAGGAGAAGAAGAAGGAGAACCATTGCCATGATGATGTATCTTACCTTCTCTTCCGCTGCTACGACCTCGATCGTGATGATGATCTAAGTGCCCATCTTTATCATGAGTTGTTGTTCCCTTAGTGAACAGTTGACGTTCACGAGGATCAAAACTAGTGTTATGTATCGTTGAGTGTAGGTTTTGATACCCTACCTCCTCACCATCATTAGGATGGGGAACATCATTTGATAGAGAACCCATTATAATGGGTTCATCATCTCCTATTTCACTAAGGACGTGCGGGACCCCTTTTCCCTTCAACAGTGTATGTTGGCTCTCGTGCCGTGAGTCCCTTATACATTGTGTAGCTGTGGGATGATAATCCCTTGTATCAAAATCTGCTATAACGGATTCAGCATAGAGCTATGTCATGCCAATTTGTGCCAAAGCACGAAGGAACCTGTTAGGGACTAATCGATCTGGGGGTAATATGATGTTACCTTGCAAATCTCTCCATCGCAGCTATTCGTCTTGATGGAGGATAAAGGTAAAGTCTGGTATGTACTCATTGGGATGAGTATATACCACTCGGTATTGTTGAGGAGTTGGCGGATTTTGGTCATATGTTTTTGATTGTCGACTGTTTCTTGTATTATTCCTAGGCGGTGAATTGCTTTTGTTAGAAGAAGACATTGTTATTTATCGGTGTGCTAATTTTACCATTATATAATTTTTATTTTCTTTGAATCAACCCTAAGGTTTGTTTAAGCTCCCAACAATGTGAGTGATATCCTATGTTCTACTTAGCGCACAAACACTTAGTCCCTTGCAACGATGCCAATGATGAGTGGCGAGGTACCCGTACACTCAACCATACGAAGACGAGCATAGCATGCATGATTTGGTTGAACTCCATAGACTAAGTGCCTACACGCCTCATGGAACACTTAGGGTTAATCATTCGTTGTCTTCCCAAACTTATGTGTAGTTGTCATGGTGTATGGTTAAGTAAGTTTGAGGTATATGATTTTTATATCATTTTATGTTTTATCTCCTATGCTAACAAGGTGAAGGGTTGAGAGACTAATTAACTAACTCTAACTAATGAACTAAGTCTAAATTAATCTAGCGTCAGCATTCATTCCCACTTACCGTACACACCCTGAACCGATGCAACCTTGGCTACCAAACGCTAATTGTTGCTGGGATCAACAAGCGTAACGCATGTGCTCGAAGTGGTCGTACTGAGGCACTTAACTAGGAGAGAAGGGTTGAGAAAGATTTAATAACTAATAAAGCATGTAAATAACAGATAATAAAAAATAGTAAATAAAATCCTAATTAGCCTATTCCATGCACTACAAGGTTTATCTAAGAAGCTCGTCTTTATTACCGTACAAAAACTTGTGTTCAGGTACAATGTCTGCTCGAATAAAGATCCATTCACTTTGGGACTCCTATTGTAGGCACATGGAAAATATTCTATCTCTGGAGTGATCAATCTGCGAGAGTTTCACTACGGTCTAAGCCTAGGATTAGAAAACAAGGGAGAGCTGCCTCTTATTTATAGATATGATGATGCACCGCGATATTGCATACGCGATATCACAGGGGAAGACATGATATCACTATGTGATATCGTGAGGGATGCGATATCATGGCCCATGCAATATCGCGTCCCATCAACATTCATTAATGTCATAATAGAGAAACTATTATAGTTTTATTCGATGATTTCTTGTGTTAATGAGTGAATACTTGTAGTGGTGAGAGTGGTTAGTCTAGTGGTTACTCTAGTAGTTATTTTAATTATTAAAGTAGTTACTCTAGCGATTACTCTAGCAGTTACTCTAATTACTTGAGTGGTTACTCTAGTGGTTACTTTAGCAGTTATTCTAATTATTAGAGTGGTTACTCTAACGGTTACTTTAGTAGTTATTCTAATTATTAGAGTGGTTACTCTAACGGTTACTTTAGTAGTTATTCTAATTATGAGAGCGGTTACTCTAATTATTAGAGTAGTTGCTCCCAAGTCTATTAATATAGTGCCCAAGTGCACAATTGAAAGAAGTCTTTTAACAGTCAAGTAGTGAAACTCTTGTAGTCTGTTTGAAAGTTAGAGTATTTTCGAAGTGCCCACAACAAGAGGTCTAAGTGTGGATGGATCTCTATTTGAGCATTATGTACCTGAGCACACCTTGTGTACGACAATAAAGATGAGCTCTTTGATTCATCCTTGCAACACTTGAGATTTGTTTTCTTACGCATTTCTTTATTTTATTTTCTTATGCATTTATTTTATTTTATGAACTTTAAATTTTCATTATTAGCACAATAGTTCATTTTGATCAATTAAGCAAATCGTTAAATTACACAAGCACAACCACTTTGAGCATGCGTGTAATGCTTGGTAACCTAGTAACGATTAACGTTTGGTAATCCTAGCAATGTTGCACTGATTCAAGATGTGTATGGCAAGTGAGAACAGATGCTGGTGTTAGGATTAGTTAGAACTTAGTTAATGAGTAGTTAAGTTAAATTAGTCACTTAGTTATCTCTCTCCTTCTTTACTAGTGTAGGACATAAAAACATAAAAGCTATAAAAATGATATGCCTCAAGCTTACTTAACCATACAATTATGAAATATAGGTAAGCTTGGGAAGACAATGATGAACCAACCTATCCTTGTTCCACAAGGGTGCATAAGCACTTAGTCCTTAGAATTTGACCGGATTGTGTGTGAAATGTTCGTATTCATATGGTTGAGCGTAGGGGTACCTTGTTGCTCATCATTGGCGCTATTGTTGGGGACTTAGTTATTTGTGTGCTAGTGAGAACTTAGGAAATCATTCACATTGTTGTAATGAATCCTTAGGGTTGATTGAGAAAATAATAAACAAGAATACATTGCACACTAAACAGACAAGTATATCTCCTTCTTTGTACAAAAGCGCCTCACTACCTAGGTCTGAAACAGGAAATAGTTGATGGCGTAATACACATGATGTTGATCCGCCAGTCCCTCAACAAGTTCAAGTGGTATATATTCATCCTAATGAGTATATACTAGACTTCACCTTTATCCTCTATCAAGACGAACAACTATGTTGGGAAGACTTAGAAGGTAACATAGTGTTACCTCCTGATCGTTCAGTCTCGAGCATGCTTTTTCATGCTCTCACATGAATTGGCATGTCGTACTTACACATAGAATACATTGTGCAAGACCATGACTTGAGAGAATACCATTCCATAGAGGCACAACATTAAAGGGACTTGCAATAGGAGAGACATCATAAGTCTTTGAAGGGTAAGTGGTCCCAAGATGTCCCACATGTCTTAAGCGAAAATGAGGGTGGTGAACCTACCTCAAGTAGTTAGCCACATAATGATGTTCCTCCCCTTGACTTTGGCCAAGGGGTTGTGTATCAGAACATTCATTTCACTATTCATAACCCAGGTTTTGATAGCCATGGGCATGAAGGATCCAAAAAAGGGATACAGACACATAATAAAGATGGACATTCTGATTGCAATCGTGATCAAGGCCGTGACTACTGAAGAGAAGGTAGCAAACACTGTCATGGTGATGGTTCTCCTTCTTCTTCACCTTCATCATCTCTTTCAGTATCCGAATGCAGTTATAAGGAAAAAGACCATGGGGATAAAGGTAGGCAAAGTGGAAGTCATAGACAAAATAGCTAGGAAAGGGGATGAGGGCACTCTAGAGAGTCACGACATAGAAGAAGGGAGAGTATGGAAGAACATAGGCATCATAGACGCCATGGAAGAGACAATCAAAATGAACCCCTACTCACTACTCGAAGGATGTTAGACATAACTGAGGCTGTTAGAATTCCAACAAGCCACTAGAAAGATAGTAGGGTCAAGAGATTAGATATGAATAACATCCCACGATTTGAAGGGGGATACAACATTGATCCTCAGAATCATTTACAAGCATTCAATGATGCATGTGCCTTACAGAACATGGAAAATGAATGGAAAAACTAAAGTTGTTCCCATAGAGATTAGTTAAAGAAGTGGAAAGCTAGTACCAGCCTTTAGAACCATAATCCATTCGTAGGTGGATTACTATGTTAGAACTATTTAATGACAAGTATCAAATGTACTCCTGAGTGTCTAACTTGCAAAAGTAAATCCAAGGCTAGAAATAAGGAGGACATAAACCCTTTGATGTTGCCATGGGTTGATACTATACACTATTACATCATTGTCTTGGCCATGGTTATTCGCAAAGGGATCAACTGTGCCATCTTGTGGATGGGCTTAGGCATGAACCGAGAAGAACCCTTGGGACTTATGCCCAAGGAAGACTATTTGAGCTTAGGTCCCATCAAATTCAAAGACTATTAAAGCAAGTTGCTAATGAAGAAGGTGAGCTACAGAAGAGAGAAAGTGCAGAAGAGTATAATTGAGATCCTTCCCTCCAGAAGAGGGGAGTAAGATTTTGTGAGGATGAAGAAGAGTCACCACTCGAAGAGATGGTGAATAGAAAAAATTTTCCTATCCAAAAGATGACATTAGGAGTTTCGGAAAAGGTAGACCAAATGTGGGATTCCCTAGACAATACATTTCAAACTATTCTTAAAATCATAGAGGAGTCTAGAAATTAGGGTAGTGATTACGAAAAAAGAAAAAAGAGAGAAGTTGAACATGCACGTAGCAAGGGTAAGGGAAATGTTGCCATCATTGAAGAGGTTATGAAGTCAGAAACAAACAATGATAGTGGATGCAAGATATGTCAATATAACCATCCTAAGGGATGTTGCCCTATAATCTCACATCTACAGGAGTCTGGAGTGTATGCACTGAACCCACAATTGAACAAACGGTAAGTGCCCCGAAGGTTACCTTATCCTCAAGGTAATCCAAGATAGTTCTACCAACCCTTAATGTATTATCCGAGTGGAACTCCACCACAACCAGTTGAGCAACATCAATAGTGGAAATACCCACAATCATGGGGAATGCCACCACTAAGGCAATAGTATCCTTACCGGCAACTTGACCTGTATGGATATTACGTGCAGTAGCTAGTCTCTCCACGTGAGTCTACTATTCATGGTACTTCTTAACCTTACTACCAAGCTTGTGAGTATTATGGGACTCCCTCTTCTAGGGGTGATATCCTGCATGCATATCATACTTCTCATCTGGCCGCATCTCTTCCACGAATGGCTCCACTACCACCTACTCCAACTATGCAAGGTGAAATCCCTACCCAGCCGTAGCAACATAACGTCACAAGGGCTATTAACTCTCAATCTACTATTGGTTTCAACAACCGCATAAAGAAAAGACCTTTCTTTAGAACCAATAGTCCAACCAAGCCCTTACAATCACAAGCGGCTGATTCCTTAGATGCCTCAGTATTAATCAAAACTTTGGAGCCCCCTTCAACCCAATCACCGCACTCAACGCATATGATCATGCTAACACATGATGTCACCAATTGGATGTAAGATAGCCACCTTCCTAGGAAATTCTTTGATCCTAGGAGTCCTCTAATATACTTACAAATTGTTAGAAATGTGCTGTGCAAGGCTCTTTTGGATTCAATTTCTGGTGTCAACTTGATTTCTCAAGAAATGTACAAGGCCTAGAACCTGCCTCCATTGAAAAAGAGCAACATCCATCTAGAGTTGGTTGACCAGTCCATCACTATCCCATTATGACTAGTGGAAGACATTATTACTACTATTTATGGGTGTTCATACCTAGCTAGCTTCCTAGTGATTTACGTAAACAATGGTAAGGGGAACTTCCCAATCATAATGGGAAGAGCATGGCTAAGCACCATCGACGTACACCTAGGAATCTGTGATCTTTCCCTAAAAATATCAAAGGAAAATACATTCGTAAAGATCAAGAAGAAGAAACTTTCGTGCATCGCATATAGTGATACAAGGTGTAATTGCATGTAGAGGTCATGGTTTGTGCAAAGTTTAACATTGCCTACATGCAATCAGTGTGCACAAGTGATTAACATATAAAGATGCTTGTATGTAGTAGCCACACGACAAGAAGACACCCAATGGCTGATAGTTGATCAAGAAAGCAATTCACTCATATGCATGGAACCAATTAAGGGTTTGACTTGTGCTTACATCGATAGCATAAATGCATTAGAGCGAGTCCACTGCCAACTTCCAAGTCTTAACCTTGAAAATATCAACTGGGGGAAGTTGGAAATCCCTAAGAAATTTAAGTAGGAGCTCCTCAAGCTAAAACCATTGCCCATTGGTATGGAATACACGTTCCTTAAAAATAGAAAATTGGTAATTATCAATGCTAAGCTTGCCCCTCAACAGAAAGAAGAACTGCTAAAGGTAATAAATAAATGGTCGGAAGCCTTTGCTTGGTCATATCCTAAATTAATTGGAATAGATCCTAGGATATGCCAACATAGAATTTACACTAACCACTCCATGAAGCCTCGAAGACAACTGCAGAGGCGATTGAACCTGAAGCTGAAGTAAGTAGTTAAGGAAGAAATAAAATAGCTTCTTAAGGCTAGGTTCATATACCCTGAAACACCACTAATTTCGGCGTAGCACTTTAAATTGAAAATGACTCAAACCATTTCAAGCATTTAGAAGGAAAAATATGACTAAGATAAGGAGCTTACCCCCACCTTGCCCAAGCCAACTTGCTCACGCTATCAAGCTAACTTGCCCTCAACATCAGCAACTTGTAGAAAATTTTAGAAAATGGCAGAAAATTCTCAGCATCAGCAACTCCCAGAAAATTTCAAAAAATTCCAAAAAATTCTCAGCATCAGAAAATTCCAAAAAATTCTCAGCACCAACAACTGCCAGAAAATTCTAGAAAATGGCAAAAAATTCTCAGCATCAGCAACTCCTAGAAAATTTTAGAAAATTCCAGAAAATTCTCAGCATTAGAAAATTATAGAAAATTCTTAGCATCAGAAAATTCTCAAGACCAACAACTCCTAGAAAATTCCAGAAAAGATAGGGACAAAGAAGTTTCAAGAAAGAAGGGTCGAATTTCCTTGTACATTTCATTGTAAATATTTATTTGTGGGATAGTCAAGCCCTCATGATCTAAATTAAATGTACTTTCATGGGCATGAATAACCCATAAATTGTAAAATATGATATACCTCGTCAAGAACGTAGCTTGCCGACACACATCCAACTCATGCACAACTATCCAACACACATCCAACTCTCACCAACATGCATCCAACTTGAGCACAATTGTCCATTAGACACATGTCACTAGATCTTCTTTCCTCTCATCTCTTAGCCATTGATTCCATTCTTGAATTCTGTGCTAGAGCCCTGCCCAACCCTATAAATACCCTATCAATTCACATAAATTGGGGTTGGCAATTAGAGATATTGGCAATTCTAAGAAAGTACAGAACCTACAATCCTTGGGGCGCTCAGTACACCTGATTGTTGGCATCCAGGAATTTCTCACATTTATCACATCATCATGTTACATCACCCCGGGGTTAGGCATTCAACCTACCATCTACATGCAGCTACGCTTTGACCGGTGCACATCTTCTCTAAGTGATACATTATTTCCATTTTGCCAACCAAACATTATTTCCATTTTCTATTTTATGTTTTGTTTTATGTTCTGTTTACATTTCTGCTTACATTCAATTTACGTTTAGTTTACACATTCAGTTTAGTTTACGCCTTACGTTTACATTTATGTCTTACATCTCATAGCTCATGTTTACATTTTACACACATTTACATGTTTTAAGACATCGTTTACGATAACCCTAGCACTAGTCATAGGTTACGCTTGGGGAAGTCCTTGGTTTATTTGCGTGCAGACCATCCAAGGCACTCTACCTTCGTTTACTTTTCCAGCTTGCCCTTGGGTGAAGGCAGGGTCAACTGTGTCTGCCCAATGATCTCTCGGTGTCTATTTTCCTTTTAGCCTTACATAGACGATTTAGGTTAGTATAGTTTTTGGTGCTAGAAGGAGGGTCGTATTTGCCATTGTTAAAACATCGATCATGCTACTTGTCAAAACTTTTTCATCTTATCCTATGAGTCTCCTGTCCTTGTTGGTCACATTGAGCTTATCCTGTTGGTCACGCTGTGGTTTGATCAGTTTGGTCACATTGGTTATGGTGCAACTGCTTGCAATCCAACTCCATTCATCTAGCCTAGTCTGCTCACGTTCATCATGAAATCCTTTCAAATCAACCCAGTAACACTACCAATCGCTGAAAATTCAAACCCTATGAATGCTACGGAATCCATAACCATTATTGAACACATAAATCCTCAAGGCCCTACACACCAATCACTCAGGCTAGAGGGGAAAGGCCCTACTCATGCGACTCTTACAGCCGAATAGTATAACTTCATTTGTGTCAAAATCCTAGCCAATTTACCTATCGACCGTATAGAAAGGGCAGCAAAGCGAGAATATGAATTTATCCACAAAGGAGGACGTGAGTTCATCCCTTCAGCATTTGACATAATCCTGCTATTTGAAAACCATCATAAACTCATATCCTAGCTTCTTATGGCTAGAAGTCAAGCCTTACAGCTACCGCCAATAAAGCCTCAAGATGAGGAAGATGATTTTGCAGCCCAATCTNCCATCATTCCTCCACAAGCATAGTCCCAACAACTTCCCCTCCCCCCCCAAACCAATGCAGAGTCAATCTTTCGACCTTAAGTAATTGGAATGCCATCGGTCATACCAGCTTCCACATCCACCCATTACATACCTCAGGCGCATATCCACAGAGCACCATTAATTACTCCAACCCAACACGTTCAAGGTGTTACCTCACAACCTGTGGCTAGGAAGTGGGTTCCACTAGTAGTCTCAGTTCCGAATACCATCCCACCAGAACAAAAGTTAGCCCAACTACCTCTCTTTCCACAAACAATGCAACAATTAAATCATTATCATCCACAATCCACTCAATCCATTGGTTTGCCTATCGCCCAAGAATGAGCAGACACACAAAAAATGATCCACTCTTTGGCAGAGGAATTAAAACGCCTTAAAACTTTGAACCATGATAAAGTCAAAGTACTAGATTTCTATTAAGATGACCCAATTGACCCCTTAGTTCCACCCTTAACCTTGCCAAAGGGAGTCTTGTTACCTCAGTTGAGCAAGTACAATGGAGAGGGAGACCCAAATGGCCACCTAGTGACATTTCGAACTAAAAGTCTTTTGCTTCAGGCATGGCCCCATGTAATTTTACATGTGTTTGCTATGTCCTTAACAGGAAGAGCCTTAGACTGGTACCGAGCCTTACCCTATAGCTCTATATCTTCCTTGGAAGATTTGTTACACCAGTTTGTCACCCGTTTCAAATAAAATCTGAAACTTGAAGCCACATTAGATAGCTTGATTTAAATTAAATGAGTGTCTTTAGAGCTAGCACAGAAATTTATCCAAAGATGGAGTGCAGCCCTGAATGAACTTCATAAGCCTATTTCTGAAACGTATCTGCTTACCATTCTTAAGGTAGCCATGAATGACTTCATTAAATCAAAGATCTATTATCTAAAACCCCATACTTTGAGTCAGGTATTTGTACAAATTAAAGACATAGAAGAGGCTGCATAAACAAGTAATGACCCAGCCTATTCAACCTTTAGGAGCCAACACACGAGGAAAGATAAATCCAAAACAATGGTAGCAGCAATGGTTAAAACAGCTCGACCTAGTCATCCAGGACAAAAGAAAAAATAACTTGCTATCCCAAACAACTATGAAAGAACCACACCCACTCCTACACCTAAAAATTCTTCAAATAGAAAAAATAACACAGGTCATGCTTGTGCCTTCGAAAGAAAATACCCCGCTCAATACACACCGTTGCCCATGAAGCCTTCACAACTACTTGATCAACTTCTAAAGGCTAGGCTAATTCAAGACAAACAAATGTCTCCTACAGTCTCTCAAAGACACGATCGATTTTGCAAATTGGCCAAAAATCCAGCCTTAGCAACAACTAACGAACCTCCCATTCCAAAATGCTTTAGGTTGGATAGGTGTTGTGAATATCACCAATGGTGTGGTCATGGGACTGATTACTGATTTACATTGAAATAGGACATATAACGCATGATTGATAGGGGCGAGGTAGTGTTCGATGAGGCAAACCCAGTAACACCCCAAAACTAATCCATGGGGATCTACAAGGATACTTTTAATACCAATACCAATGATGCACCATATGTGATCAATACTATCCATGTGGAAGATAGACAAGACATTCCTCAAAAACATTTTGTGATTCATGGGCCTTCAGAAAAAAAACCTACACCAACATATCCTCAAACCCCTTTCACCATGTGCACATCCCCCACACCATCAAAACCATTCATCATCCGTGTACCTCCTTCTGTTGCGGCCACAACCACACCATCTGAAAACTAACCCATTCCATTTGTAATCCAGGTGCCAAAATGCCCTAATACATAACCCACCTCCTTTCCCCCACAACATTTGAAAGAATGTCTTTCCAATAGACTAACAAGAGAATGTTTGGAAAGGGAAAACCATCAATACAAACTGGGACAACCAAAACCAACACTGCTAAATGCTATTCCTATGGGTCTGCCCACTAATGAACCTAGTATGAGTCATCAAAATGAGGATAATGTCATGAGTCATGTTCCAAAACCAACATCATCAATAAAAACCCCTCCATGGGAAATACCAATGCTGGGTCAAATGGACCAAATCTCTACAGACAAGGGTACCCCAAATGGTAAAGACCTAGCAAATGCGTTGATGCAAGTCACACAAGCTTTGGAACAAAAAAGTACTTCTTTAAGCCTATATGATCTAGTAATGACTTCGCCAGTACATAGAGAAGCTATCGTACATATGTTAACTTCAGTCCCTATTAGTGAGGACCTTCCTACAGATGGACCATCCATTCATGCGATATTATCTGCACAAGCTCAGGAATCAAAAACTACATCCCTAGATTTTCGTGCTAAGAACATTAAGCTAGATGAGAAAACAGGGGAAGTCATCACAACCCCTATGTTCATAACGATACAAGTTAATCATTTCAAGATACGTAGGGTGGATGTCAATAATGGTGCAGCAACCAATGTAATACCTTTTTCCATCATCAAAACACTAGAACTTACCGAACAAGTATAGCCCACAACAACCTCTTTCCTAAAATCCTTTAGTGATTCCCATGTTGTAGTAAGAGGTATGGTTGTCTTAGATTTCATAGCCGGGGATCAATTCCCCACATTAGTTTAATTCATAGTAGTCAATGAAATGGCAAGATTTTATTTGATCCTAGGACATCCCTGGCTGGCTCAACTTAAATCCGTGTCTTCCCCAATCCATCAAGAGATCCACCTACCTTACGAGGGTGGTGAGATCATCATATATGGAGATGCAATAATGCCACCTAATTCCTCTTACCCTAGAGTGAATCAGGAATTAGAAATTAAATTCACTGAGTCTAAGCAAGACACCATGAGAATACTTCAAAACATAACTCCAATGTTGACTTCCAATCCTACCGAAACTGATAAAACACTAGACAATTCAAGCATAGGTGCCATCCCTACTAATGTCTCTTGGTTTGAACTACCCTTTGATATCATCGATGAAGGGGAAGGTGAATATAAAATCGTACCCACATGCCCAACCGCAAATGTTAAACTACAAAGGATTAAAAAGAAACTCAATAAATAGAATTAAAACTATGAAATGTCCAAAATGATGTTAAACTACAAAATATCTGCAATGACATTAAACTAGCCATGGTTAGAAATGGTCGAATCCGTTTGAAAACATTTTGAAAACGTTACTATCTTTGGCCCACCATGGCATAAAAATGGTAATCCTTTCTTTAACAACAGATGCAACAGTCCATCAAGACTTTAAACTGATGTACCAAGCCCGAAATGGCTTTAAACTAGACCAACAAGTTACAGATTTACAAACTCCCATCATTTTACATTGAATTTTCGCTTACAAGTTACAAGTTACAATTTAGGCTCATGCACAATCGTTGCCTTCTTTTTCAAACATTTACCTTATGTTTTGCTTTACATTTTAGAAATTTATGTTACATTTAGTTGCATACATATATTCGAGAAAACAAGGAAAAACAATAAAAAACATGAAAAATAAGAAAAATATTTACATAGAACATCAAAAGTAACGAATGAATGCAACCATTTTATACCACAATTAAATTCGGGCCATTACATCAGACTTCCAAAAAAAAAAACATGAAACGGTTTAAGCCTGACTAATGCAAAGCTCATGAATGGGGTTGATCCCCAAGATCCTCTTCTTCAGCTTCTCCTCCTCCACTAGGGCCTCCCTCCACTCTAAATAGTCCCTCATCAATATCAGTGATGAAGGCTAGCATGTCCTGTGTAGCCCCAGGCAAAACAGTCTCAATAATATCACGAGGAATCTGTTTACTTAGATGAGATGATATGAAAACACTGCAATTTTGTAGTATAAATGACAAGAATGAATGAGCGCTGGGACAAAACCATATTACATGGGGCCCAGTTCGCATGTCATTAGTAGGTGTGTCTGGCACAAGGGGGCCAAACCAAGCAAATACTCCAACAAGCTCAATAATGAGGAGAGAAGATTTAGGTCCCCTGCACATAATTGAAACATTGGGTAAGTGAAAATCCAAGAACTTGCAACAGATCAACATCGCATAAAAATAAAAAAAAATCGTATAAACAAATGTAACACGCCATGAGGTGAAGTGTAATCTTATGATTACTAAGGCACATTGAAATCAGTTATAGAGCAAACCCATGTTTAAAATCCCAGAAAAATAATGTAAAAAATTTAAAATCTAAAAATCATTAAACATCTGCACGAAAAGCTCGAAAATTGACAATTCAAAATTCAAAACCACGTTGCCTTAAAAAAAAAAAATCCAAAACCCATAGTCATGCTGCCTAGAGAAAAAATTGGAAATTTAGTCACACTGCCTAGGGAGAAAACAAATTGGGAAATTTCAGTAACGCTACCCTGGGAGAAAAAATTGAAAATTTTAGTCACGCTACCCAAAACCCTACAACGATAACATCGAGAAAGCCAGAGATTTTGCAACCAAAACGCCAAGAAAAATCAAAAACCTGTGCATTCACACCCCAAATTGCAAGCTGAAAAATCCTAAGTTCTCACCCTAGGTAAAGCTGCTTGGAGAAATACAGAAAAATTGGGGGCAAAGAATTGACCTGTGTAAGGCCTTCTTCCATGATGGAACCCTAATTTGGGGAAGACGCTGGAGGAGCTCTTCACCCTTCTTCACGAATGCTAGGGCTGCCTGCTTCCTCCCCTTGCCCCCGATCACCTTCTCCTTGCCCTTGTCTTTCATGGTCACACTGATGCTGATGCTAATGCCTTAGCTCACATTGCACTTTGGAACTTGCTGTTCTCCCAATCGCTAGCAACTCACAATGACTAAAATGAGGCTTTCTTTTTTCAAAATTATCTTTTTTACCCCTCAATAATTTAATTTTATTTATTTAATTTTTGGCCATTTCATTTTAATTCATCTTCTCATTTTAACTACATGTTGTTGTCCAAAACTATCTTTTGCCTTATGCTTGCCCAAATTTCCTTGTCATTCCAATCCCCCAAAATTGGGCCCAAAATTTCTTATGAACAAAGGAGGAAAGTGCTAAAAATCAGCGAAAATGAATAAACATATATAAACACTTGAAAATTTCATAAAATTTTAAAATTGTCCACTCAAAAATTTAAAATTTAAATATAGAGTTTAAAAGTCAAATTTTTTTTAAAATTTTAAAATAGTGCATACACTCAGTTCAAATGGCAAGTCAACATGCAGCCCGGTATGGCCGTAAACTGTCATGCGGCCCGGTATGGCCTTAAACTGCCATGTGGCCTAGTATGGCCTTAAACTGCCATGCAGCCCGGTATGGCCTTAAACTGCCATAATTCCCACTGCATCTCCTAAATTTGTCAGTGCACAGCTTAATTATCCTATGTTCAATTACACTTTGTAACTCTCCTACTGAGGGAGTGTCTCTTATTTCGCTCCTGTTTTAATTGGCAGGAGTGAGCATCATGGCCACCAACAACATCCTCTCAATATTGTCTCTCAATGGACCATACGGAGATGTAGAAAGAGTGATTTGCCAAGAATATTTGGATCTAAATCCATCCACCTATACTGATTTGATAGCCTCCACTCAAGAAACGTCATACTGGCCTAAAAACGTAGCTAAAACTCTAGATCTAGAAGCTAACAATATCACTGAAGATCCTCTAGTTGAAATCCCCATTACCACAGTCAATGATGAGCCCAGAACCTTGAAATTAAGTGCCTTACTAGATCCACAACTCATAGGTGACATCACTCAGGTTTTAAAAGACAACATAAAAACATTTGCATGGTCATATACAGACATGTTGGGACTAGACCCCCGGATCATCCAACATAACATTATTCTTGATGAAAAAATTAAACCAGTAAAACAAAAAGCATGAAAGGTTAGACCCGAAGTGACATTAGTAGTCCGTGCGGAGATCACAAAGCTCTACCAAGCTGGTTTCATTTGAGCCATCGACTATTCTAATTGGATATCAAACATTGTTGTAGTCCCTAAGAAGAATGGTAGTATACGCATATGCATTGACTTCTGTGATCTCAATCTAGCCACTATAAAAGATGATTTCCCATTACCTAGTATTGATCAACTTATTGACACGACTGCTGGGCATGCACTATTGTCCTTCATGGATGGATTTTTGGGCTACAATCAAATAAGAATTAATCTAGAGCATCAACTTAGGACAACTTTTATGACACCTTGGGGGACATTTTGTTATACAATGATGCCATTTGGCCTTAAAAATGGAGGTGCTACGTATCATCGAGCAATGACATACATATTTAGTGACTACATGCTCAATTTGCTCAATGATTATGTTGATGATATAGCAGTCAAGTCTAAAACAACTAAACAAGATGCAAAAGATCTAGACTTAGTGCTTAAACGTTGTCTCGAATATGACCTCAGGCTCAACCCAAAAAAGTGCATCTTTGGTGTTAAAATAGGCAAAATGCTTAGTTTCCTAGTTTCCAAAATAGGCATATAGGTAGACCCCGATAAGGTTAAAGCAATAACCAATATGCAACCACCAAGAAACCTCACTAAACTACGTGGCCTCCAAGGTAGGCTATAATTCATTAGATGCTTTATCAAAAGGCTGACAGATAAGTTGAGTCCCATGCAACATCTATTATGAAAGAATGTACATTTCCAATGGACTCAACAATGCCAAGAAGCATTCGAAAACATAAAACAAGAGTTGGCCTAGCTACCAATTGTTTATCTTCCACAAAGTGACAAACCTTTCTACATCTATCTTGCAACTTTCGATTCCTCCATCACATCCATGCTTTGTCAAAAACATCAAGATGGAGCTAAGATCCCTATATATTATCTAAGCCATGCTTTAATAGCATATGAACAATGATACAACGACGTAGAAAAATCATGTCTTGCCCTCATATTCTCTTTGAAGAAATGGTGGCATTATCTCTTTCGTAATTAGGTTTACATCATTTGCAAGGATAATGTTCTCTATGCCATCACTAATAACATCTATGAGTCAAGTAGGTTAGCTAGGTGGAAAGCGAGGATCGTAGAGTTTGATTTACACCATGTCACTCAATCTTCCATAAAAGGTCAAGCAATAGCCACACAACTAATCATCTCACCAATGCATGATCAAGCAATGATAAATCCTGAATTCCCAGATGAAAATGTTAACAGTATAAACACCATACTTGATGATTATGAGGCAATCCTCTACTTCGATGGAGCTTCAACCTCTCAAGGAGGAAGTGTTGCAACCATTTTAACATACTCCTTTGGAGTAATCCAACCTTTTACCTACCATTTACACTTCCCTTGCATCAATAACGTAGGAGAATACAAAGGTCTTCTTAGAGGCCTTCAAGTAGCGTTAACTTCGGGAATCTCAAGCCTTGTAGTTCGAGGTGATTTGCAATTAGTTATTAATCAAGTCACTGAGGTCTACGCATGCAAAGCTTTCCATTTACAACCGTACTGTGATTTGACCAAACATCTAGTGAGGCAACTAGTAGAAGTGGATATACAACATGTCCCTAGAAGCAAAAACACCATCGCTAATGCACTTGCCACACTAGCCTTAAACATGACACCTAAAATGTTCCATGCATTACCTAGTTCTATAACCAGTTGTGCTGAACATGTCATTAACACTCTAAATAAAGTACTTATAGCATCTATTAGTACAACACATGCAGTAGAATGGTATGATGACATAAAAGAGTATCTTCTAAGAGGTGAACCTCCACAACACTTGACAAACGCTCAATAAGATGTCGTACGAAAACGTTCCCATCAATATGCATTAATAGGAGACACCTTGTGTCATAAATCCTATGAAGGAAGTTTGTTAATGTGCGTCAGTAGCATTGATGGTCAAATGATTGTGGAACAAATCCATGAAGGACTTTGTGGAACAAATCCATGAAGGACTTTGTGGAGGGCACATAGCACCTAAAGCAATGACAATGAAGATTAGATGTTTAGGCTATTATTGGCCACACATGGAATACGATTGCATCTCCAAGGTTAGAACATGTGACATCTGCGAAAATCATGGTAATCTAGTACATGTGCCACCTAACAAACTGCATATAGCACAAATCACATGGCCATTCCAAAAATGGGGTTTAGACTTAATTGGATTGATAACACCATTTTGCTTTGCGGGACATAGCTTTATCATCACTGCAACTGAATATTTCACAAAATGGATAGAAGCTATTCCCCTTAGGAAGACCACCTCAAAACACATTTGCACTTTCATAATGGAAAATATTATGACTCACTTTGGTATTCTGATGACCATCGTTACTGACAATGGACCACAATTCAGCAGTATAGATACCAAAAGCTTTTATGAAAGTCTGGGCATTAAACATGCATTTTCATCACCTTACTACCCATAGAGCAACGATCAAGCAGAGGCTACAAACAAAAATGTCATCATGGTGCTAAAAAAGATGCTAAATCAGAGCAAGAACCGATGGCATGTATAATTAGTCTACGCATTATGGACTTACAGAATGACACATCGAACATCCATAGGTAAAACTCCATATAGTCTAGTGTATGGATCTGAAGCTGTTTTACCTTTAGAATTGCAGGTTTCCTCATTGCAGATAGCTCTCTCCAGCCTTCTTGATGAAAGTCAAAACAATGAATTACGCATTGCCAACCTCGATTCGGTAGAGGAGGAACCTGTACGAATGCTTGATCAAATTGAATGGTACCAAAAATAACAGAGGCAAAGGCACAAGAAAAATCTCCATAAACACCCAATCAAAGAAGGAGATCTAGTCCTTAAGGCCGCCCAAGAACATTCAGATAAATTCTTAACCAACTGGGAGGGGCCTTACTTAGTCACCAAGGTATACAACAATGGAGCATTCAAACTTGCTGACATGGACGGAAATGAGTTCACCAATCCTACAAACCACTTGTACTTAAAAGGGTACTATGTCTGACAAACTTGAGATACATCATAGGCCTGACATCATGACTTAAAACTAATACCACAGAATAGTCTTGGCATCATGACTTAAAATTGATACCACAAAGTAGTCCTGGCATCATGAGTTAAAACTGATACCACAGAGTAGTCCTGGCATCAAGACTTAAAACTGATACCATAGAGTAGTCCTAACATCATGACTTAAAATTGATACCACAGAATAGGCCTGACATTATGACTTAAAACTGATACCACAGAATAGTCCTGGCATCATGACTTAAAATTGATACCACAGAGTAGTCCTAGCATCATGACTTAAAACTGATACCATAGAGTAGTCCTAGCATCATGACTTAAAATTGATACCATAGAGCTCTGTCCGGTATGACACTAAACTACTACATCTGTCTGCCATGACATGAAACTAGCATCCATACTCCACTAAGACTATAAACTAGTTTGCCTCTTCATAATCCGCTATGACTATAAACTAGCAATGCACTGTCCGCTACGATGCGAAACTGGCACCGTCCAAGGGGTTATGATGTGAAACTAATCCACAACAGTCCGCTAAGACTATTTACTGGTGACATCATCAATGACCAGGAAAAACTTGAAAAGATCTGTTGTTGTAGTTGGTTGTTCTTATTCCACAAAGACTTGCTGCATGATTTGTCTCATGGATACTAATGAAGCTGATGTTGTTCATAATTTTGTCTATGTTGAAAATTTTTGTTCATGATTTTGTGGCTCCATCACCTTATTTAAAGTGCTTAGCTGACCATTTCATTTGTGTTTTTCTTGTCTTTTTGGAGTTGTGTTTGCAGGATGACACTCTTGAGGTGTTCATACATGGATGCACTTCATCGTGATGATAAGGTATCGCATTCTTCCTGATGCACGTAACTGGGTTAATCAATCCATTCATAAGTATATTCCCGACTCCCGATGCATCCCCTATTTCCCAATCATGCTCCCCTTAACCTATGTAATTATATCCCCTTAATACATTCTGCTCACCTCAAAACTCTTGATACACTGTTGCACACTGTAGCTCTCTGAGCAGTTGCGACACAAAACACAATACACAGTACATGATGCAAAATGCAAGTGCTCATACACAAGCATCACACAAAAAGCAAGCTCTTTCAAAAAGACTGAAAAAAAAGAAAAATAAAAGAAAAAGAAAGACAAAGAAAAGAAAAAGAAAAGAAAAGAAGAAACAAAAAAAGGTCAAAGAGAAAATTGCACAAAAAAGGTCTTCATGACCTCATTTACATCATAAAAAAACACTATTGGCTATTCTCATACAAGCCCCAGGCAAGAAGGAAATTGTCTTGAAAAACAATTACACTTGTGTCTCAAAGAGACCATGTTGCACACCATCGCATGACTTTGGCTATTTACAATGGGCCCTATGAACACTCTAGAAGAGTCCCATTTCTCCAAAGAATGCACCTTCCTACGTCTTGGCTCTGAGTCTACTGAACACTGGCTATGGACAAAGATCAAAGATATAAATGGTTCATAAGAGAGCATTCCTCTCCCACAAATCTTGGCAGTAGTTATCACCCTTAACCAACTCTTGGCTTTCCCTGGTTTCAACCAATCCCCTCCCCTTGCATCCCAAACTACATTTTCTTGATCCTATGTATTATTGGACACGATGTGATGACATCCAACGAGCTGATGGATAATGTTTGGTACTTGATTGTTCATGGTGTTTTGCACTTCTTTGTCGATGCCTCTCAGGTAGATTCCTCTAGATGTCAACAAAGAGGGACCAATGAAACACCACTAATTTCGGCCTAGTAGTTTAAATTGAAAATGACTCAAACCCTTTCAAGCATTTAGAAGGAAAAATTTGACAAAGGCAGGGAGCTCACCCCCAACTTGCCCAAGTTGGCTTACTCACACTATCAAGCTAGCTTGCCCTCAACATCAGCAACTCCCAGAAAATTTCAGAAAATGGTAGAAAATTCTCAGCATCAGCAACTTCTAGAAAATTTCAAAAATTTCCAAAAAATTCTCAGCATCAGAAAACTCCAAAAAATTCTCAATACCAACAACTCCCAGAAAATTCTAGAAAATGGTAAAAAATTCTTAACATTAGCAATTCCCAGAAAATTTTAGAAAATTCCAAAAAATTCTCAGCATTAGGAAATTCCAAAAAATTCTCAGCACCAACAACTCCCAGAAAATTCTCAGCACCAACAACTCTTAGAAAATTCCAGAAAACTTAGGGACAAAGAAGTTTGAAGCAAGATGGGTCGAATTTCCCTTGTACATTTCATTGTAAATCTTTATTTGTGGGATACTCAGGCCCTCATGGTCTAAATTAAATGTACTTTCATGGGCTTGAATAACCGATAAATTGTAAAATGTGATGTACTTGGTCAAGAACATAGCTTGCCGACACACATCCAACTCGTGCAGAACTGTCCGACACACATCCAGTTCTCACCAACATGCATCCAACCCGAGCACAACTGTCCATTAGACACATGTCACTAGATTTGCTTTCCTCTCATCTCCCAGCCATTGATTTCATTCTTGAATTCCATGCTTGAGCCTGACCCAACCCTAGAAATACCCTATTAATTCACATAAATTGGGGTTGACAATTGGAGACATTGGCAATTCTAAGAAAGTACAGAACCTACAATCTTTGGGCACTCGGCACACCTGATTGTTGGCATCCAAGCATTTCTCACATTCATCACATCATCACGTTACATCACCCTGGTGTTAGGCATTCAACTTACCATCTACACGCAGCTATGCTTTGACCGGTGCACATCTTTTCTAAGTGATACATTATTTTCGTTTTGCCAACCAAACATTATTTCCATTTTCTGTTTTATGTTTAGTTTACATTTCTACTTACATTCAATTTACGTTTAGTTTACACATTCAGTTTAGTTTATGTCTTGTTTATGCCTTACATTTACATTTACGTCTTACATCTCACGGCTCATGTTTACATTTTACGCGCATTTACACGTTTTAAGACATCGTTTATGATAACCCCAGCACTAGTTGTAGCTTATGCTTGAGGAAGTCATTGGTTGATTTGCGTGCAGACCATCCAAGGTACTCTACCTTCATTTACTTTTCTAGCTTGCCCTCGGGCTAAGGTAGGGTTAGCTGTGTCTGCCCAATGATCTCTCGTTGTCTATTTCTTTTCCAGCCTTACATTGACGATTTAGGTTAGTACATACCCCATTGCTGATAGCGAATGGGATAGCCCCTTAGGTATTGTGCCTAAAAAGGAAGGCAAATGAAGGGTGTGCATAGATTTCAAGCTACTAAATATGGTAACATTTAAAGATCACTTTTCATTGCCATTTTTTGTCCAAGTCTTAGACACCATCGTAGGGCATCACTATTATAGTTTTTTGGATGAATATAGCGAATATAACCAAATAGAAATAGCCCTAGAAGACCAATCCAAGACTATGTTTACCAGTATTTGGGGAACGTTTGCATACAAACAGATGCTGTTTGGCTTATGCAATCCCCTTGCAACATTTCAACGACTAGTTCTAAGCATATTCCAACAACAGATAGGGAATGGCGTGGAGGTCTTTATGGATGACTTCTTTACTTATGGAGAAAACTTTGATCAAGCCTTGGACTCGTTAGAGTAAGTGTTAAAAAGATGTGTAGAAACCAATTTGAGGCTCAACTAGCAAAAATGCCATTTGATGGTCCAAGAAGGTGTAGTACTAGGGCACAAAATCTCACATGCAAGGATAGAGGTAGACCTTGAGAAAATCAAAATTATCCAAAGAATTACCCGTCAATTGAAAACTATCAAAGATATTCGATCATTCCTTGGACATACTGGCTACTATAGGAGATTTATTGAGAACTTTTCAAAGGTTGCCAAACCATTGGTGGAATTAATGAAAAAGGACATACCTTTTTTGTGGACCAGGGAATGTGAATTAGCTTTCCAAAATCTGAAATAGAAGCTAGTAGAAACTATGCTTTAGGAGCTGTACTTACATAGTTAGATGATCACAAGCATCCTTATTACATCCACTGTGCAAGTAGAAGTATCATTGGTGCACAACTTAACTACACTACCACAGAGAAACAATTAATGGTTTTAGTGTTTGCATTAGAAAAGTTTAGACACTATGTATTTGGATATAAAGTATATATACATACATATCATAGTGCAATTTGGTTCCTCATGAATAAGCCAATGGTAAGCCCTCGTATGATACAATGGCTTGTAATTTTACAAGAGTTTGATTTAACGATGATCGATCGCAAGGGCACCAAGAATGTAGTTGTTGATCATTTATCTCAGTTGTGATGGGATAATAAATAGGATGAGTATCCAACTTCTGATCATTTCCTTAATGAATTCCTCTTTGCTGGTGTAGTGAATAATCAATCATCCATGGAGACAAACTGGTACAGTAGCATTCTTACCTATCTCCTCACCCAACAAACACCACAAGAGTTAAAGCTTAAGAAGAAACAATAGTTTCTTCACTGAGCCAAGTACTTTATGAAGATCAATGGGCAACTTTACAAAGTGTGTCCTGATGGCTTGGTTCAATGGTGTGTTCCTAATATAGATAAACTACGAGTTCTTCAAGATGCTCATGAGGGTCCTTGTGGGGGTCATTATGCTGGGAGACAAACGACCATCAAAATCTTGCTTGTAGGATATTATTGGCCTACATTATTTTGGGATGCCCATCATTTCATCCAATCTTGTGAGTGCTATCAACGTGATGGGGGAATAACTGCTAGAATGGAGGGCTCACAATAATGGATTCAACTATTAGAACCCTTTGACATTTGGGGAATTAATTTTATGGGGCCGATTATACCAATGTCCAATGAAAAAGCTTATATTATTATTGCCATTGATTACCTAACAAAATGGGCCAAAGAAGCTATTGTTAAAGATTGGACATCATCTATAGCTACACGATTTGTTCAACAACAAATCATAAATAGGTTTGGTGTGCCACATCCACTTATTTCAGATAATGATACACACTTCACAGGTGCAACTTTTCAGAAATTAATGCAATGCTTAGGGGTTGAGCATAAATTGACTACACCATACCACCCCCAAGCAAATGGTCAAGTAGAAATCACCAATAGGGAGATTATAAAGATATTGAAAAGAACCATTAGCAAGTTTAGGCGAGAATGGAGCACTAAACTAAATGATGCTCTTTGGGCATACCGCTCCACATGGAAACTCCCTATAGGCTACTCTTCCTATGATTTAGTGTATGGTAAATTACCAATGCTTCCTATTCAAATTAAGCTCCGTACACTATTCATAGCATGTGACCTCAACCTTGACCTTGATCTAGCACAAAAACAATGGTTAGTAACCCTTAACTTGCTAGATGAAAATTGATTAGCTAGCCTGTCATCTAACGAATTGCACAGGGCCTTTAATAAATAACATCATGACCTAAGAATTAGGAAAGTTAAATATCAACTAGGAGATAAGGTTCTCTACTGGAATCCCACACATGTGGCACAATGTACTAAATTTCAAACACTGTGGGAAGGACCTTATATTATTTATGCAACTTTTCCTTTAGGGGCCATGATAATATACAAACTTGAGAGCCCGGATAAGAAACTTTTGGTCAACAGGTAAAAAACCAAACCTTAGTACACATGCTACCTCTCTTGATGGACAACCCTGCTCACTATTTTGGATCTTCTCCTTCCAACATAGTTGTGGGGGAGATGGCCACCTATGCTAAGCATTCTAGGTCCTTAGTTTTTTTTGAATTTTTATTTTATAGATTTTTTGTTTTACACATTCTTTCAACTTTTTTTATTTTTGTTTTACACCATCGTTCATGTTTTTACTATTTCTTTGTTTACTTAATTTAGTTATATTCATCATCTAATCAATGCTCATGATGGTGGATTGAATTATATCATATTGATTGCTAATGTTTGGTTTTTACCTTTGAATTATGATGCTGATATTTAAGGTATGGTTCTTTTGGTAAAACAAGCAATGAGTCCACGCTGTCCACTCATCCATACAACTCTATGGTCTCCTTTGGCTTGGAATTGTACAGTTCCCTTTTTCTAAGTAAACTTGTTAATGAATTGGTGGCTGGGTATTTTTCAAACCAAGGAAAGACTCAAAGAATGAAAAGGGTGTGACTTCAAGGGGATTCGATGCATTGGTGCTGACCATTGTCCTGGGTGTTTGGATGCTTTTTCTTAGGTTTTCCACCATTTTCACATTGTTCAAATATCAGGAAGCTGAGTGAATAAAAATAATTCTTTGCATGGTGTGGTTCTCATGCATAAACATCAAGAAAAAAAGAGAAAAAAGAGAAAAAGGTGAGAATTCAAAGCACACCCCTTAGACATAATAAAGCAACATGGGCTACAAGCATTGGTTATGGAACTGGAAAGACATGTTACCCATGCCTAAAGGATCCCTATAACTAAGGCCCTTTCTCGCTTCCTGCTTCTCCATCTCGCTCTCCTCAGAATGGTGGTGACTCTTTGTGGAAGCATTCTTGTTGCTCCAAGTGGATGGATTGATCAAGTGTGTTGATGCGAGGTCACTGGATGTGGTTTGTTTGAGTTTGGATTTGGGATGAGTTCTACTTAGTCACATTAACCATAAAATACACAAGGGACTTTACACAACCCTGTTCTTGGGATTCCATTCCATTCTCTCCATTCCATATTTCTTCCCTATTTTCCACCTTAGTGCTGGTTCTATCATTAGTCCATTTTTGGGTTGATGCATTGTTTTTCTTTGGTGAATTCTTATAGGTAAGTTTTTAACTCTTGCTTCCAAATGACATTCCTAGAGCCTATGGACTCTTTGGTTTGTGGGTTTGTCAGGGCGTAAAAGGCATGCGCCTGCTTTGGGGAGGACCCACTGGCATTCCTTTTCAGTGCAATTGTTAACTTCTTTTTCTTAAACATTTCCTACAATCAATCATATCTTATTTCATCCCCATCCATGGCATCCTTTTTATTGGCGTTTCTGTTGTTATTTTTCCCATCTTTCTTGTTCCTCATATTTTTCCATCTTATACCTACTAGAGGTTCACTCTTAGTTGTGGGGGCCATGGCACAAATTTTTCAATTTTTTTCATTTTACTATTCACCTAACCTCTACACCTTAGGTAGTCACCAGTGATAAATCTTTGAACCAGTTTCTACCATAACCACAACTCAGCTAATGCACCTCATATCAAGGCAAGGTATCAATTGCATTATGGTTTATCTATCCTTGCTCATTTATAATTATGTTGTGTGTGTAGATGGCGATCATACAAACAATGGACTGGGCTTGAAGAAAGCACTCAGGATGGACCGGAACTAGAGCATTTACGAAAGGAGCAAGTCCGGTGGTGTGGCTACGGATAAATAACGGAAGGTGCAATCTCAGCATTGGTGGAAACACGCTTCATCTTATTTCTCTTTCTTTCTCTTCAAACTACCAAATAAAGGCTTGGATGTCATTTATGTATGAGTGTTCACCACAGTGGTCATGAACACTAATGTTGTAATATGCTTATTGATCTATTCACTAGGCACGTTGAGTCTGTCATCCCATTCTAGCATCAGTTGTCAATTAGTCAATAATCCCATACCTTCCCAGTATTTTGTAAGGAACTTGAGGACGAGTTTTCATTCAGTCGTGGGGGTATGATGAGAGTGGTTACTTTAGTAGTTATTCTAGTTATTAGAGCAGTTACTCTAGTAGTTACTCTAATTACTTGAGTGGTTACTCTAGCTGTTACTCTAGCAGTTATTCTAATTATTAGAGTGGTTACTCTAGTGGTTACTTTAGCAATTATTCTAATTATTAGAGTGGTTACTCTAGCGGTTACTTTAGCAGTTATTCTAATTATTAGATCAGTTACTCTAATTATTAGAATATTTTCTCCCAAGTCTATAAATACAGTGCCCAAACGCACAATTGGAAAAAGGTCTTTTAGTAGTCAAATAGCGAAACTCTTGTAGTATTTTTGAAAGTTAGAGTATTTTTGAAGTGCCTGTAATAGGAGGTCTAAGTATGGATGGATCTTTATTCTAGCATTTTGTACCTGAGCACACCTTGTGTATGGCAATAAAGACGAGCTCTTTGATTCATCCTTGTAGCACTTGAGATTTTTTTATGCATTTCTTTTATTTTATTTTCTTATGCATTTATTTTATTTTATGCACTTTACATTTTCATTATTAGCACAATAATTCATTTTGATCAATTAAGAAAATCATTAAATTACATAAGCATGACCACTTCGAGCATGTGTGTAATGCTTGGTAACCCAGTAACGATTAGCATTTGGTAATAAAGCAGTGTTGCATTGGTTCAGAATGTGTACGATGAGTGGGAACGGATGTTGGTGTTTGGATTAGTTAGAACTTAGTTAAAGAGTAGTTAAGTTAAATTAGTCACTTAGTTACCTCTCTCCTTCCCTACAAGCATAGGACATAAAAACATAAAAACTATAAAAATCATATGCCTCAAGCTTACTTAACCATACAATTATGACATACAGGTAAGCTTTGGAAGACAACGATCAACCAACCCATCCTTGTTTCACAAGGGTGCATAAGCACTTAGTCCTTGGAATTTGACCGGATCATGTGTGAAACACTTGTACTATGGTTGAGCGTAGGGGTAACTCACTGCTCATCACGTACTATGGTGTTAAACTAGTTATCTAGAATCTTATTTAAGTAGCTTATACCTAGATAACTTTCATGAAAACAATAAGATTGAGATCATTTCTAATCTGTTGGCACATTTTGGCCATTTCATGGAACAGGTTGGTATGATAAAATCTACAAGTTAAAAAAAAAACAAAATATCTTTTCAAGCTTATCAAGAGAAATAACACAGCTGTATCAGAGTGTAGGGTGGTATCCTTGGAATATCATAACAAGATGAAGAGTTTCCTAGCAAGTCCAAAAATCTTTGATGACATTTATTTCTTTTAACTATGGATAGGTGTGACTTAGATTTTTAAATTACAACAATGTTATGTGATACTGTGAAAAAGACATTTGAAAACTAGAAAAACAACAACAGGGCAACAGAATCACTCCCTCCATGGTTGCCTTTACTGCCACTGAACAGCTTGTGGGTCAAGCTGCCATGAATCAGTTTGCACGGAACCACCAAAATACTATCTTTGATGCCAAGAGAATTATTGGCAGATTCTTTTCAGACCCTAGTATTCAGACTGATAATGCCATTTGGTTATTTTCTGTAATTGCTAGCCCTGAGGGCAAGCCATTGATAGAGGTAAGTTTCAAGGATGAAAATAAATGATTTACTGTAGAGGAGATATCTTCCATGGTGCTGGCTAAAGTGAAGGAAATTGTTGAGAAGTTTTTAAAATGTGAGGTGGGTAAGGTTGTGATTACTGTGCCTATATACTTTGACAATGCTCAGAGACAAGCTACGAGGATGTAGGATTGATTGCTGGCTTTGAGGTCATGAAATTGTTGAATGAGCTGACAGCAGCAGCAATTGCTTAGGATTTGGATAAGTGTTCTGAGAAGGAAGAGAGTGGGAGGAGGAACATTTGATGTTGCTATGCTTGAAATTAAGAAAACCGACATCACAGTGAAGGTGGTGAAAGGGGATACCCATCTGGGTGGCCAAGATCTTGATAATAGATTGGTTAATTACGTTGGTCAAGAATGCAAGAGAAAGCACAATCTTGATCCTTTTAGCAACTCCAAATCTTTGAGAAGGCTGAGACAGGATGTGAAAGAGCAAAGAGGGAGCTATCATTTGCAGTAGAGAGTGTTGTGGAAGTCGACGATGACTATTTCATCTCTCTTGGAAGAGCCAAATTTGAACATATAAGCATGAATCTCTTGCCCAAGTCTAACAGTGATCCCTACGGCATCGTCGGCACCGGTGACGGTGACAGAGAGCAGAAAACAGCAGTAATAGCCTACATCATAGGCATGAGAGCGGCTTTAGCATCTGATTTGTCGCGTGAGTGATAGATGATATTGGCTAGCCATGGATGGATATCTAAGTCTAATGATGAGTAGAAACTAAAATGCTGAGAGTGTGAGATGATAAATTTATTTCCCTAAGGAGTCAAGGATACACTTTTTAGTAGGAACTGCAACGTCTGAGTTGTCTTATCTATATACCATGGGTTTCTGCTTCCAATGGTGTGAATTTTGCTCATGAAATCTGAAGATGCTCTTTGACGTTTTAAGAGAAATGGCTGAAATTGCACTGAAATGTCGAAAACGACCTAGAATTGCATCATGATTAGCGATGCTTTTCTACTGTTGGTACAAGGAATGTTAATTTCAATCATCCTAAAATTCATGTAATTGCAGTGTTGTTTGAGCAGGGACTTCATCTCTCATCTTACATTTATTTGACTAGATCTACTGAATCTCTTTTGGCAAATGAAAGAATATTGTATATGCTATTAAACTTTGTTCATGAAGATCAATTCATCAAAGGCAGTTTCAAGTTTCCATTCTAATTGATCATTGGTTAAGCTGGGTTAGGTTGAGATATGTTAGAGCTTGGATTTAATGGAATATGGGTTGTTAAAAATAATAAGAGAATAAAAATAAAAATCTACAGCGACTGGATGGAAGGAGAAAGTGTGTAGTCTCCACCAATTTGAATGGTACTCGTCTAACGGACAGGCGTTGCAAGAGATGATAGATGCTTTCAAAAACCGTACATGCAGCGTAGCAACAAAGGTTACAACAACCGCAAATTTTTATGGAACACACGACAACATTACCAAACACAGTAGTAGTGCCTGACACCAACGCGTTCGTCATCATCATTACCAATCCATCAAGTGCGGCTACAAAGACACGAAGACACAACAAGACAAGTGTAGAACTGAATCAGTGGAACCAGGAGATTATTTAGCTGATGAATCAGGGTTACAGCTTATTCTAAAGAAAACTGTCATCGTTGAAAGTAAGTACAAAACTCGAATGCGCAAAATCGAAGTAACAAAATAAAATTTTAATTTCATATGGTTTGGTGGCTAAAAATAATTTCAGCATATTTTCTTACATGCAACTAAAATAAAATGACAATTGTATGGAGCACTTATTGTAATTGGACTAAGTTAAATAGATTAAAAAGATAGAGATTTTGGCTTTATTTCCTAAAATTATTATATAGGTTGTGACTTATTATGAAAGAAATATTTGTAATATTTGTAAAGAAACATGCCAATGTTAGCATGATTTTCTCCTAACTTCATGTATAAGTTATAGCTTCCTAACTTGTTGGACAAGTTATAACTTCCTTACTTGAGAGAGAAGTTACCCAAGATATTTTATAATATCTAACTACCTATGAGACCCTATAAAAAGGCTTCAAGGGTCTTAGTAGAGGGGAAGGGGAGCATTTGTAAAGAAAACATTGTGAAAGATTGCTTGTAAGATGACTTGTTAAGGACAACATTTTAACCTCTTTGTCACAGTCCTGTGAGTTATGTTTATTTTTTTTATTTTGTTTAAATTGTTTAGCTAGTGGTTTAGATAGTATCATGCTTGGCAAGTAATTTTGGGATTTTTAGATTACTCTTATTGTTCTTGTTGCATGATAGAAAATTTCTATTAAAATTTTACCATATAAGAGCTTGTGTTTGAAAGTCTTAAGAGAATTTTAGTAGTGAATTTTATTATTGTGCAATGTATAAGAACCACTATTGAGATTGTTGTAATAGAGCCTCTACATGTAGTCAAGCCATTGAATGATTCAATAGTCAAGAAGGTTCAGAAAATCTTTGGTATTTTGATAGGATCAGAATAGCTTCTTTTATCTTTAAAGTGAATTTCCATGGTATTTCAATCATAAATTGTCAAGTATTTTGAAGGTTCTATTGAATGTAATTGTTGACATCCATTATCTAGCCAAAATAAAGTCTGGTACGTGATAGTTTATGCAGCAATTTTTTGGGTAGCATAGTAGTATTGTCTTGAAAAAATTTCTTATTTGAGCCTTGGAAGTTTGAACAATTTGTAGTTATTGAATTTGGGATAGCTTTATTGTGAATTGTTTACTCGTATCATTTTACCTTGTTTAAACATTTGAGATCTTTACAAAAATCTGATTTCTTTTGTTCTTCTTTCTATTTCCATTGAATCTCGCTCTATTTCTAGTTTTCTTGTGGAACTATCTCTTTCTCTGGGGAAAATTAGAAGTAGATTCATAGAGTTGTGCTCAAATATTTTTGCAAAACTTTATTTGTTACAAGTAGGTATTATAAGGACTGCATAGACTTGGCAATTGAACAAAATAGGAACTCTCAACAACTCATAGTACTTTGCAAAGTTGGTTGAATCTCTTTAAGATAAGTCATTTATAGTTTCATACACAACCCAATTGTTTCATTTTTCACAATAGCATACTACAATAGCACACACACATACTCACATTAACTACTGAGTCTATTTGGAGGTATCTAGGCCTTGGTGTTGCAAGAGACCAGCAAGTACCTAAATCCTGTTTGAGGACACTCGTTGGCGGTCACGTCCCAAACTGTTGCAAATAATTCTTTTGGCGTTAGAAGGAGGGTTGAAAATTTAACCTCTAAGTTCATAAGCCTTATAATTTTAGCACATCAACCATTTTTTGTTACTATAAAGGCTTAAGAAATTAAATACTATTTTTAGTTCATGATCAAGAAGATTGATAGTTTGGAAAATTTAAAAATTTCAAAAGATATTCTTGATTCTAAGGCTGATTCTTCATTAGAAGAAGAACAATTTTTTTTTTTGAATTGGGAAGAAGTAGTGGAGTGAAAACTAGAAGATCAAGAAGATCACCCATTATATCTGGTTTATCAATTTATAAGAGAAGATCTAGAAAGTCTAAGAGTTCAACTATCTAAAGGAATAGGATGGCAAATCCTTGGCAAAGAGTTACATCATTAGGATTTCAAAATTACAATGATATTCCTAAGGTAGTTTACAAATATTTTCCTGAGCCTTTCATTCCTAGAAAAGCTTATTTAGCTGAAGAATATATTCACAAATTTGAGTTAGCTTTAGCTCATGCAAATATTCAACATCAAGATCAAGCTTGTAGGTTGTTTGTATCAAATCTAAAGGGTATGACTCAGATTTGATATTCAAACTTACCAAGTAATAGTATTACAAGTTAGGATGACATGAAGAATCATTTCTTAGCCCAGTTTGGTAATCAATTAGATCAACAACAACTATACTATGGGCTAATACAAGCTAAGCAAGGAGTTAAAGAGTCAATTAGAGATTTTAACATCAAGTTTCAACGAATTTGTGGACTCTTTCAAACACAGTATAGACCATCAGAAGAAATGCTTAAAGAAACTTATCTTAAGGCTGTCAACCCCAACATTTCAATTTGGTTAAGGAGAACTCCAAACTTAACTACACTAAATGACTACTTTAGTGAAGCTATACAATTAGAAAAACAGTTGAACTTGAATCTTGAAGAAAATATTGCAATTAAAAAAAGAGAAGAAAGAGTTATGATTTCTATGCAAGATTTTGCTCAATTTCAAGCTTGTTTGGGATGCTTATAAGATGCACACATTTATCCTTAAGTCTCTACTTTGTAGAAAATGGGTGGTGATCGAGCTAGAGAAGCTAAAGCCTCCCCAACAAGTTTGGATATCCTTGTGATGTTGTTCACAAGGAATAAGGGCAATGTCATTCTATAAGGATAATGGTTAAGATAACATGGAATCCAAGTGGATCTCCATACTCAGTCTAGTTCCTATTCTATAAGGGAAGCAACCTTTGTTTTGCTAGTAAGGCATACTCTATCATTTCATGTTATCTTAACCATCTTATTTAACATCCTCTTTATTTTTCTATACAGGTAACATTATGACTACCTTTTAAAAACTTGGGATGTTCCCTCTCCTTGCAAGAATCTTGGGGCATTCTTTTCCCTTTGAAAAATATTTGTGCTTTCTTCTTGGAGAATTACTAGAAATTTGTGCTTTTTACTCAAATTCATAATCGAAGAATGCACGCTTCCTACTCAGAGTCATAACAGAAAATGTATGCTTCTTACTTGAAGTCACAATGAAAAATATGTACTCCTCACTCAAAGGCGCTACATCTTTGCTGTCACAACATAAAAATTTGCATAAATTTAATGATTAATTCATTGATGCTATTAGATGTGTTTCAATAAATTATAGGATTATGTTATTATTAATACTAATAATATTATTATCATTGTTATTGCTATTGTTAGTTTTCTACATAAGTGAATATGATCTGCTACTAGGATATGGTGTTAAAATTTTGTATCCTTTGTTCTACTACTCCTAAAGTGTAGTCATAAATATACCATATATTTTATGATTAAAGGTTGTAATCCAATTATCCCTGGAAGTTTTTCTTTTTTTCAATTATTATTTCTTTTCAAGTATTTGGATATGCATATTTTATTCTTTTACACATTTAGTTATGTATATTCAATCTTTATTATGAAAATTTTGTTACACGTATTTATTCTTTATTATGAACATTTAATTATGTACCTTTTATAATTATTATGCTTATGTGATTATATAATACTCTATTCATGGAGCAATTTTAAACTTGACCCTACCCAAAACATGTCTCTTATTACTTTTTGTCATTAAACTAGGATTTGGAGTTCTTTTTTAATTATAAACAAATATTACATAAATCATATTTGTTAAAAAAGTACCTTAGGATGATGCCCTACCTAGAATCTAACCTTACCAATGTGTTAGGGATGTTCAAAAATGTAGTTTTTAACCTTTGGTTCACTAGAATTGGAGTTTCAGTTTTCAAGATATCATATTTTCTAATTTGCTAAAATATTGTAAAAGTTTCAAAATTTGAACTAGAAAACCATGATAAGTAATTCCTAAATGAGATTTTAGCTTACCATTTAGTAGAGCACTTGATAAGGATTTCGTAGATTCAAATGAAATTAGATTTGATGTCTTGATGTGCATGTTATGGGTGTTTGAATGCAAGGGTATTAAGGGAGAGACAAAATAAGAAAAAGAACTTATATAAATTGTTTATGTTTAAAAAAAATCTAAAAATCAAAAATAAAATTTCCTTTTATGCTGAAGCAAAGAAAAGTGTATATGTTATGCATAGCGTATATGCTTAACATAGTGTATATGATAAATGCTTAATATATAAAAAATGTTATATATGTTACTTTTTTTTGCATCACCTTATAATTTATTCCATCACCTTGCATCATTTTTTTCTATTTGTTATATAGAAACCCTTTCTTAGGTTGTTTTTTGATCTAAAGCTTGATTTTTGCCCAATTTCTTTTGTTTGAAGCCTGTTTCTTTCATTTCTAAACATGTACCAAGTCTAGGTGTCATAAATCTTCTAGAAATCTTAATGCAATCTAAATATCCAAAGAAAATATATATTTTAATTATTTAATTATTTGGTATCCAAAGATATCATAAATATTTCTAGCAAAAATTCAAAGAATGTATATTTTAGGTAGGCATCTTTGAAGGCTAGGTTTTGGTTATCCTCACTACCAATAGGAACTATTAGATCTTTGAATAACCTTACTACTATCATTGGATTATCCTTTAAATTATTTTAATATAAAAAAATATTATCCTCTTGGAATAACCTCACTACTATTATCATATTATCCTTGTGACCTCAAAAAAGTCACTCATGGTTGGTGATGAGCATCAAAGTGTCACATCAATGGGCCACATTAATGGGGCCACGTCAACGTAGCATTTGCTACATCTATGGGGCCTTGTTGATGCAGTCGTGTAGCAAAAACTATAAATATGAGTTCTCAACTATTTATGGATTATAAAATTATAGTAGTAGTAGAGCTCTTGTAGTTTGTCCATTTGACAGGTAGAATATTTTTTTAAGTTCCTACAGCAAGAGTTAGAAAGGGTATGGATATTTATTTGAGCATTGTTGTACCTAAACCATACCTATGTGTACAGCAATAAAGATAAGCCTTTTGATCAACCTTGTAGCACTTAGAATATATTAATGATTTATTTATGCATTTATTGTTTTCATAAAATATTTAATTAATTAAGATAAATTAGAATTTAAGTGATTAGTTAATTAATTAAGCTAAATATATTAAGTACATAAGTACGATCACTTTGAGTGTAAACATGTATTTACTTGGTAATCCTAGTAGCACTATTGGTTGGTGCACCCAGTAGTGTAGTGCTTGGTAAGCTAGCAGTGGATACGTGGGTTTAGGGCATGTACAGAAAATGGGATTGGATGCTTATGTTAGGATTAGTTAGATACTAGTTAAGTGGTTAAATTAGATTAGTTGTTAAATTATTTCATTTCTCTACTCTAAGCACCAAAGAACATAAAACACAAAACGATAAAAATCATATGCCTCGATTACACTTAACCATACCTTTGTACATCACAAGTGTAGTTGGGAAGACAATGAATGACCTTAGGGCAAGGTTCACTTCCTAGAAGTTTAGTGTACTAGAAACCATAGAGTCTGCAAAATTTGATCAAATCGTGCGTGAACACTTAACTCCCCACGTGTTATGAAGCAAATGTAAAGAAATTATAAATTTTTAGTAGTATTTAAAGAGTTTTTGGGTTGCGTCGTAAGATTTGTATGGTTGGGCGTAGGGGTACCTCGACTGCTCATCAGCTGGATCTTAGCAATAGCCTCACTATTAGCATCCTCGATGGTCGAGGTACACACATCATTAAAAGGATAGATCTGGACTATGCCTCATTGCAACTCCATTAGATTCAACTGCTTAGTGCCATGGTCTTGGCCAAATCCATAGCCTCACATGAACTTACAAATTAGAATCAAGGGTAGAAAATGCATCTAACAATTCTTGTTCTTGTGGGATGGGTCCCACTAAGGAACACTCCACCATTGCACGTAGATAGGAACATTTAAAAGATTTGTGGCTTCCACTATCAACTGAGCACAAATGGTCACATAATTATTAATATTTTATTCGAAAAATCCAAAAGTTTTCAAAAATGTCCAAAAATCCATAATAGCTAAAATTTCACAAAATTCTCACAAAATCATGTTTATTTCATGAGATAATTTTCCAAAGTTTCCAAAAATCCATAATAGGAAAAATTCTCTAAAATTCTCACAAAATCATATTTATATCATGAGCTGATCCAAAATAATCATAAATTAGTTGAGAAACAAGTTGGAAAAAATTCCCACAATTTCAAAATTCATATAAAAGATAGAATATGGTCTAGACAAGGTTAAAATACCAATTTCCATATAAAATAAGCCCAAAATAATAAAAATTTGGTAGAATCTCAACATAATAATTAAACTCATGGAAAAGTAGCATAAAACTAGGAAGCAAAAGGAAAGTGCATAAAATCCATAGCAAAATAGGATAACTACATAAAAAGCAATATAAAATAATCTTTAACTACATAAAAAGCAATATAAAATAATCTTTCTTACTCACCAAAATGCCAAAAATGAGCCTTTTAGTTTGTTTTGAATTATGACACTAGAAACCCTTTTACAATTCAAAACAAGTTGTACTGAAGGCCAAAATCTATTTATAAGCAAAAAAATCACATGCAACATGACACATAGACTTGGTACGTGTTTAGAAACAAAAGAAACATGCTTCAAACAAAAGAAATATGGTAAAAATTAGGTTTCATATGAAGAAACAACATGATAAAGGGTTTATGTTTTAAGTATAGAAAAAAATGATGCAAGGTAGTGAAAGAAATCATGAGACAATGTTAAAAAAAATAACATATATAACATTTGTTATATATTAAGTGTATATCATATATGATATGTTAAGCATATACGCTATGCATAACATATGCACTTTTCTTTGCTTCAACCTAAAAGGAAATTTGATTTTTTGATTTTTTTAACATAAAATTTTTTATAATTTCTTTTTCTCCCTTAATACCCTCACATTCAAATGCCCATAGCATACACATCAGGACTCTAAATCAAATTCCATTTAAATTTACAAGATTCTTATCAAGGGATCTACTAAATTGTATTTTGAAATCTCATCTAGGTGTTACTTATTATGGTCATCTAATTTACATACCAAAACTTTTATGGTATTTTAGCAAATTAGAAAATATGATATCTTGAGAATTGTAAATCCAATTCTAGTGAATCAATGGTTAAAACCTACATTTTCAAATGTACCACACACATTGGTAAGATTAGATTCTATGCAAGACATCATCCTAAGGTACTTAACAAATTTGATTTATGCAATATTTATTTATAATAAAAAATGAACTCCAAATCCTAGTTTATTGACAAAAAGTAACAAGGGATCTATTTTGGTTAGGGTTAAGGTTTAAAATTACTCCATGAACAGAGTATTATATAATCACATATGCATAATAAAAATACAAGATACATAATTAGATATGCATAATAAAGAATAAATATGAAAACTTTGCATAATAAAGATTGAATATACATAACTAAATGCGTAATAGAATAAAATATGAATATCCAAAGACTTGTAAAGGAATAATAATTGATAGAAAGAAAAAATTACAGTGATAATTGGATTTCAACATTTAATCATAAAATATATAGTAGATTTATGATTGCACTCAAGTAGTAGTAAAACAAAGGATACAAAACTTTAACAACATATCCTAGCAGTAGATTGTATTCAATTATGTAGGAAACTATCAACAACAATAACAATAATGATAATAGTAATATTCATAGCAATAATAATATAATTCTATAATTTAACAAAGAATATTAGAGCTAATCTATTAAAATGCATCTAATAGTATCAAGGAATTAATCATTAAATATATGCAAATTTCTAGGTTATGACATTTGTCTTCTCTTACTAATGCATGCACGTGTACATGTGCACATACATACATTCTTTCTATGGATATATTTATTTCTTTCATTTTCACAGAGATTTGTATTTATAGAAAATTTGATTTTCCAAGTTTCATTAAGATGGTTAAACTCAAAATCCCATTTGTTATTTACTATAATATTTAACAAAGTATTTGACATAAGAAAGAACCTTTACCAAGATCTCCCATAAAACAAGAATTGTTTTCTAACATAATTGGTGAAGTGTCTTCATCAGGGTGTGTTGATGGGATGCCATCAACATAATCCTGTTGATGTGGTCGTGTTGACACGTGGTTTGATGCATTGACGTGATCCCGTTGATGCAGTATCTTTTCTTGCCTATAAATAGATATTTACCAACCTCATTGATGACATCCATTGTTTAGTATCTTGGCGAAGCTCTTGCATTTTCTTTATTTGAAAGTTAAAATATTTTCTAAGTGCCCATAGTAAGAGTGAGAAGTGTACAGATCTTTATTTGAGTATTGATATACCTGAGCACCTTAGTATGAACAACAATAAAGACAAGCTTTCTTCATAAACCTTGCAGCACTTGGGATTAGTTCAATATTTAATTAATGGATTCATTATTTGAGAAATTTACTTTAATGCATTTAATTAATTAATTAGCTAGTGATTAATTAATAATTTGATATCGCTTAGTGAATGCTAGTGACTTCTATGGTTGGATGTAGGGAATGCTCGCTAGTCATCATTAGTCTCATTACCCAAGACTTTAGTTAGTTACGTGCATTATCCAAAAGTTAGTGAAATTATTTAATGACATTGTAACGGACTCGAAAGTTAACATCATTAAGAAAAATAATAAAAACAAAAATAGCACACTATTTTTCTTCTAATCTAATATGGCTTGTTCTCATAGGGAAGATTCTCTGCCATTGTACAAAGGTAGATTTAATCAAAAAAGGTGTGAAGGATCAAAACTGCTAGTGCTCCAACAATTTAGAGTGGTATATACTCATCTTGAAGAGTATGTACTAGAATTCACCTTTATCTTACATTAGGATGAACAACTATGGTTGAGGGACATAGAGGGTAACATTGTGTTGCTAATCGATCGATCAATTTCTATGATGCTACTCCAAACTCTCATGAAGTTGGACATCTAGGGGTTCAATGATGAATATGTTGTGTAGGATTATGAATATCAGGATTATCATCTCATTGAGGCACAATGAAAGAAAAATCAACAATAGGAGATGCACTACAAGGTGTCAAAGGGGAAATGGTTCACAAACCTCTTATTCTTTCTGGGCTAGAAGGAAGGTGAGGATCCCTTCTTTGGGGGTTCAGAAAATATTAACTCTTCTCCATTCTTCTTTGATGAAGGAGGCCTTAACTAGAATTTATAGTCCATTGGAAATAATCTTGGTTTGGGGAAGAATAGATCCCATGACCACGGGGACTCCAAAAGAGGGATTCAAGGTAGGAACCATGACAAGGACCACGATAAAGAAGGACATGGTGAAGTTGGCCGTGACCTAAGAAGAGGGAGTAGTAGGCATCATGCTAGTGCTAGCTCTCCTCCCTCTTCACCTTTGACATCCTCATCTTCTTCCTCCTCTGGGTTTGATTGAAGTAGCAAAGGATGTGATTGTGATGGAGGTGATCAATAGAACAAAGATGATCATGGAGCCTGCCAGAATAGTAGAGACTAGGTGCATGGACATTCAAGGGAGGTCCACCACCATGAATGAAGGAGTACTAGAGGACATCATAGGAATCATGCCCATAATAAGGGTTATTAATATGATGAGCCTTTTCTTGCAACAAGGAACATGTTGAATATTGCTGAGACCATGAGAATTCCAACAAGGCATGTTAAAGACAATAGAATCAAATGGTTGGATATTAAAAATATTTCCAAGTTTGAAGAGGGATACAACTTACATCCACAAAATCATCTTTAGGCCTTTAACAATGCTTGTGCCTTGAAGAACATTAAAAATGATGGTGGGTGTGACATCTACGAATATGAACATCCTAAGGGATGTTGCCCTGCTATGTCACACTTATAGGAGTTTTGGATGTACACGCTAAATCCTAGATTGGTAAGAAGGTAAGAAGCCAGGAGGTTGCCTTATCCTCAAGGCAACTACAGGAAGTTCTACTAATAGCAAGCCTACTATTCAAGTGAAGATCCACCCCAACCTCATGAGTAGTACTAGTAGTAGTAGTATCCAAAGTTGTGGGGGATGCCACCACCAACGTAACAGTACCCTTATAGGTAGCTAGATCCATATGGGTACTATGTTCAACAATTAATTTCTCCATGTGACGTTTTTAGTCATGCATCTTCCAAACACCACTACTACCCTTTTGAATATTATATAGCTTAATCTCCAAGAGGGGAATTCCCATTTTCATTCTACCCTCCTCATCCTTTTGCACTTGTACCTCCACCCTGAACTCAATTAGCATGAGCTCCATCCATGCAGGGTGAAATTCTTACCCATCCATAGCAAAGAAACACCACAAGGGTTGTTAACTTACAACCAGCTTTCCAACTAAGTGGTTTAGAAAATAAACCCTTAAAAAGAGCTTTCTTTTGGACCAACAATCCTTTTAAGTTATCAAAGGCACCTATGGTTGATGACCCTGCTTCTCCCTCATCCTTTGCTACATCATTTGAGCCCTTCAAACTAAATGCCTCCCAAAGTGCATACTATCATGTTGACCAATGCGGTTACCGATTAGATCAAGGTTGATCATCTTCCTAGGAAAAGATGTAATCATGGAAGTCCCTTAATTTACTTAAAAATATCTAAGAATAGGCCTTGCAAGGCTCCTTTGGAGTTAGGTTCTGGTGTGAATTTGATCTTTCATGAAATGTACAAAGCTTGGAACCTACATCATCATAATAAGAGCAACATTTGTCTTGAGTTAGTAGATCAATCCATCATTGTTGCCTTGTGATTGATGAAGGACATTGTGACCACCGTCTGTGGGTGGTCCTCTCCTACTAACTTCCTGGTGATTTGTGTAGACAACTACAAGGGAGACTTCCCAATCATCATGGGGAGGGCTTGGATGTGTGCAATAGATGCATGGCTGGGAATTAGAGACCTCACCTTAAGAATTTCTAAGCATAATAAATTTGGAAAGATCAAGAGAAAGCATGTTCAATGCATCCTGTATAGTGACATAGGGTGCAACTGTGTGTAGAAATTATGGATTGTAAAAAGCACATCAATTAGAGCATGTAGGTAGTGTATTGATGTGATAGAAATTCAAAGGTGCATGTATGTAGCAGCCATAAAACTGGAGGATACCAATGGCTGACAATTGATCCATATAGCAACTAAACTCTTTGTATGGAATAAACTAAGAGTCTTACTAGTGTCTACATTAAAGGCATGAACAAGATGGAGTAATCCCATCACCAACTATTAAATGAACCTAATGACACTAATTGGGGAGAGTTGGAGATCTTTGAGAGCTTTGAATAGAAGCCCCTTGAGTTAAAAAATTGCCAGCCAGAATGGAGTATGCTATTCTAAAAGATGGTAGGTGAGTTGTTATTAATGCGAACCTTACTCCTGTGCAAAAAAAGAAGTTATTGAAGGTGATCAAGAAATGGCCAATAGCCTTTGCTTGGTTATATCATGAACTGACTAGAATTGATCCTAGGATATGCTAGCACCACATCTACATAGATCTTTCCATCAAGCCAAAGACGTAGCCACAGTGGTGGTTGGACCCTAAACTAAAGGTGATCATAAAGGAGGAGATTAAAGAACTCCTCATGACAGGGTTCATTTATCCCATTGTAGATAGCGAGTGGGTTAGCCCACTTGTGATAGTGCTAAAGAAGGATGATAAATGGAGGGTCTACATTGATTTCAGGTTGTTGAACATGGCAACATACAAGGATCATTTTTCTTTTCCATTTGTGGACCAAGTGTTGGATACCATTTCTGGCCATTGCTACTATAGCTTTTTGGATGGCTATAGTGGCTATAACCAAATTTAGATAGCACTAGAGGATTAGGCCAAAACAACAGTCTCAAGTTTCTAGGGGACTTTTGCATATAGAAAGATGTTGTTCATCCTATGCAATGCCCCTTCCACATTCCAACACCTTGTTCTAAGCATCCTCCAATAGTAGATTGGTAGTAGGATGGAAACCTTCATGGATGACTTCTCTACCTAAGGGCCTAAATTTGAGCAAGCCCCTAACTATCTTAAGTAAGTGCTAAAAATATGTGTGGAGACAAACCTTAGGCTTAATTAGTCAAAAAGCCACATGATGATCCAAGAAGGCATTGTGTTGGGACATAGAATATTAGAAAAAGGCATCAAGGTGGACTTTGAAGAAATAAGGGTCATCCAAGGAATTACTAGATAGCTAGAAATAGTTAAAGGTGTGAGATCATTCTTTGGATACACTGGCTACTACCAATGTTTCATTGAGAATTTATCTAAGATTACTAAACCATTGGTGAAGCTAACAAAGAAGGATGTTACATTTTTCTAGACTAAGAAATGTGAATATGCATTCCAGTAACTTAAAGAGAAGCTTGTGGAAACTCCAATTCTATGAACATCTTATTGGTTTAGGCCTTCTCATATCATGACAGATGCATCAAATTATGATTTGGAAGCTATGCTCATGGAGTTGGATGATCAAAAACATCCTTACTACATTCACTATATGAGCAGAAGCATTATGGGTATATAGTTGAACTATACCACAACAACAAAAGAATTCATGGTAGCGATGTTCACCTTGAAGAAATTTAGGCACTATGTGCTTGGGTACAAGGTGTTTTTGACATAGACCATAGTGCAATCTGGATCTTGATGAATAAACCAATGGTGAGCCCTCATGTCATACAGTGGTTGGTGATCTTGCAAGAATTTGATCCTACAATGGTAGATCGAAAGGGAATTGAAAACATGGTTGCTAACTGAAACGCCACCAAATTTGGTCTATAGCTTCTTAACTGCAGATTTGGGCTACATCTTCTTGACTGGAAATTTTGACAAGTGATGGAACTACGCTCAACCCTAGTTGAGAGTGTAGCTAGGCTCTCATGGAGAGCATAGTTAGCACATAGCCATGCTTTTTTGCAAAATTTTCTAAATGTTGGAATACACTCTCCCCCAGTCTAGAGTGTAGTCTACCAGAATAGCCTTCAAAGGACTTCACAATGTAGCACTGGCATTCGACTCAGCTCCAGCTCACCTTGAATAAGTAAAATTCATTTTTTTGTACCCCTTTTGTGTCCAAAATTGTAACTATGCTTGACCTGACATAAGATATGGAGAGCGTAATCCTAGAGTGTAGTCTCTTAGCATAGCTACATGCATTTGGAAGAGTAGTCATAGTCTCACAGAGTTCAGTAGAGTGTAGCAAAGCATAACACTACTAGCCTTAGTGGAGAGTGTAGTTGGGTGATAATGTAGTCTCAACCATTCCCTCTACCACGTGGCAGTTTATCTGCATTTCATGCTAAACCTAGCTCTATAAATACCCCTACCCTCAACATTCTTGGGGTTGGCAAACTTGAGAATCAAGCGAGTTAGAAAATTCAAAGGCACACTAGTGAACTAGGAAGAAAGGAAAATGTTGCATACCATTGTAGCTCATTGTAGGACATTGTAGAACATTGTAGTTCATAGTACATCATGGTGGCCAACTTGGTGGATGTGGACACCTTGATGAGCACTAGTCTTCATAGCTAGACACCTCTGAGACTTTGACTATGCTCTCCATTACATCTGTTGTACACTACATACCTTCTAATCCCTTTTGTTGTTAAATACATTTGGGATACTGTTCCACTTCTCTCTCTTATATTTTCCATGCTTTCTTTACATTTTTCACTACTTTGAGCACATAGTCACATTACAACTATACTTAGGTGGTAGTGCTCACACATTGGCACTTCCATTTTGCACCAAAACCCTTGACTACACTCATCCCTGTTGACATTGCTGACACCATTAACATTGCATGAACACTTAGCATAATTTTGCATTATATTTAATAAGTCCCTATTCAATTAATAAGACCATTTAGGGAACCCCATCTCTACCTCTAGCAGGCCCTCATGTGGACTCAAGGTTAGGTTGTGCACCCATGAACCCCTCAATGTTCCAGCCACTGACATTTTTAGTCACTATAGTTTCTAGTGCTATAAGAATGGTTGAACCACTTTCTTAGACTTTGTTGTGGTTATCATGCATGCTCTTTACATCATAGTTTTCTATCAACTTGTTGGTGTAGATTAGACCCCATGTTGGTACCCCTGAGACCCCATGTAGTAATCCAAATCATACTTCTATCCACTATTTTCCTAAGTCTCTATTCTCTTAGCATAGATAGCGTAGTGCATGGAGAGCATAGTTATTGAAGAGTGTAGTTAGCTCTTAGCGTAGAGAGTGTAGTTCATGGAGAGTGTAGTCTCCACACATTGCCATTTTTTTATTATCTCCATAGGTAGCCATTTTTCGATAGTTCATAGACTTAGCCATTTTTCTGTAGTTTCCACAGTTAGCCATTTTTCTACAATTTGTAGACTTAGCCATTTTTCTTTGCAATTAGCAACCCACAACTATCCCTTTCACAACTAGAGCTGGGAACATGAATCCAGATCAACCTTTGACATTAGTGTCAAATACACTTGACACCTTTACCATTCAACAAGCGGCCACCATAGTTAGCAATGAACAATACAACTTTATATGTGTAAAGATCTAGGTAGGGTTACCCATGGATCAACTTGACATGGAGGCCAAATGGGACTTCAAATGAATTCATTGAGAAAGATGAGAGTATATCCCTTTCTCATTCAAGATCATTCCGCTCACAGATTCCCACCACTAGTTGTTATCCTAACTCATTCGAGTGGTGAGCGTGACATGGGAACTGACTATGAGGAAGTCCTATAAGAGGAAGAAGACAAGTTTGAAGCTCACTCTGAATGGAAGAACCGCTTCCACACCATCTTCCAACTACTTCCCAGTCTCTCCCCCTTTGATTCAATTCACCTATTCTCCCCGAGATAGTTATAACATCGCCATCACCTTCCCACTTTATTAGGCTTAGGTCAACACCTACAATGGCAATGCATCAAATGCAATACATGAAATAGGACACAACAGATCCATTTAACTTGTCATTTCTTACATCATCTCAACTTGCTTAGTCATCTTTACTAGCAGCCATCATGTCGGCTTAACCATATGTCTATGCAGGGTCCATCTCCTAGCCTCATGTGATCCAAACACCTTACATATTTCTTATTTCATTGATGCCCTTAGCATTAGTCCAACCCATGCATCTGTGGCTTGCCCCAGTCACCATGCCCATAGCATAGCCAACACATCAACTACATCATGTGGCTCCTCAACTAGCAATTTGGCCCTAGGCCGTACTTGCTAGCACATCTCAAAACTTGGATAAGGCATTCCAGCTAACTCAAGTTTGATAGAGGAGGTCAAGAGACTCAAGGCTACCTCCTATGAAATAGTTCATGTGGTGGACTTCTACTAGGATGACCCTATAAGTCTTGTAGTCCCACCCCTAACTCTGCTAACTAGAGTACCACTACCTTAACTCACCAAGTATAATGATGAAGGGAACCCCAATGCAAACTTGGTGATGTTCAGGTCTAAGTGCTAGCTACTATAAGCATGGCCACATGCCATCATGTGCATCTTTGCCATGTCATGTACTGAGCATAGCCCAGAGGTTCTATTTCCTCTCTAGAAGACCTCTTAAGCTAGTTTGTAACATGCTTCAAGTATAACTTGAAGCCAAAAGCAACCTTGAATCAACTGATGTAGATCAATTAGGGCCACATAGAGCCCACACAAAAATTTATCCAATGCTAGAGCACCTCATTGAATGAAATACGAGAGCCAATAGCTAAGATGCACCTATTGGCCATATTAAAGTGTGTGATTAATGACTTCATTAAGTCAAAATTATACTACTTGGCCCTGTAGTCTCTAAGCCAAGTGTTTGCCTAGACAAAGAACATAGAAGATGAAGTGTAAGCTAGCAAGGACCCAGCCTACGTGACCTATAAAAACTAGCATGCGAGAAAACAACATGCAATAGTGGCAATGGTAGCCACACACATTAAAGCGACAACCAGGGGCTGACTACTAGGCACCCCAAAGCCCCAGCTCACAAAGCTACCAACTCTAGCCCATAGGTAATTGACCCACCCACATCTACAATGGCCATGACATGGATCTACAAAAGGTCCAACTTTCAGTGCAAAGATCATTTAAAGTATATCCCATCACTACTGAAACCCTTAGAGCTGCTAGATCAATTATTGAAACCTGGGCAGATCCAACACAAGTAAGTCTCTGAGGATGTCTGCAAAAGGCATGATAGGTATTGTGAGCTACTAAGGAATCCTACCTCAGTAGCATCAAATGGGGCCTAGTCCTGAAGCACTTCAAGTTAGACCAGTTCTATCATTACCACCAGTTGTCTAGTCATAGCATGGACTTCTACTGAGCTTTACAAGACAATTTGCAAAGGATGATAGATAGGGGTGAACTAGTGCTTGACACTGCAAACCCTTCAAACATGGATGGTGCTAGCTCCATCATAAGCATCATCAATGTGGGTGGAAAGTTAAAACTGATGTAGCAGCTATTTGTGGTTTAGGTGTCCTCTAGTAGTGCAAGGGTTCCCTTGGTCTCCACGAGTTCGAGACCCCCCTTCACTGTTAGAGCACTACCATGGGGCACCCACAACACCCTTAATGGTTAAGGTCCCATAGCATGTTGCAATAAAAACTATCCAATAGATGTTTTTTTGTTAGGATGTCATAATGTGTTGGCCCCTCACCTACTCGAAGCCTAGTAGTGGACAAGACATTAGCCCCTTCTCATCTAAGGGCCGACCTTACCTCTAGCATGGGTAGACTCACTAGATGGAAATTTAAAATGCCTAATGAATGCATCATAGATGAAATGGCTAGGAAATAATGAGACCAAAGAGCACTTGATCTACCAAAGCTGGTCCCTATCTCTATAATTCCTATGGCCAAAGAAACTGAAAAGGCCATAACCAGTAAACCATAATCGAGCATTAAGGCCTCCAAACAAGCCAAGAAAACCAATCCTAAGTCTCCTCTGTGAGAGATCTATCTCTTAGGTTACATGGAGGAGGTTAAGGCTAAAAAAAAATGCAGGCAATGAAAAAGACTTCATTGATGCATTAGCCAAGGTCAAGTAAGCGCTGGAACAAAAAAAACACAACATTGAGTTTGTATGACCTGGTCATGACCTCATCTACCCACTGGGAAGCATTGGCATAGATGTTGGCCTCCATTCCTATTATAGAGAACATCCTTGTAGATGAGAATGCCATCCATGTAGTGATGTTTCCCTTGGCATGACAAGAATTAGGTTCAACATCCCTAGCATTTTGTAACAAGGTAATCAAGGTCAACCCCAAGTGAGAGGAGGTCATCACAACTCTAATGTTCATTACCATATGCATTGGGCAATGCAAGACTTGTAGAGTGCATGTCGATGATGGTGCAACAACAAACATAATACCATACTCCATCATTGACAAGCTAGGCCTCATAGACCAAATTAGGTCAACGAAAGCCACATGCTTAAAATATTTTAATGGATCATGCATCACTATATGTGGCACCATCATCATAGCTTTTGTAGCAAGGAAGAAATTCCCCACCACTACCAAATTTACCATTATAGAGGAAATGCTCGACTCTAACCTGATATTGGATAGGCCTTGGCTAGCCCAATTATGAGTTGTCTCCTCTTTGATTCACTAGGAGATCCACCTTTTGTATGGAGGTGGTGAAGTTATCATCCACAGTGATAATGTCATTCCTTTGGCCATTAATAACATAGAAATGGAGCAAGGATCATAGGTTGAATTTTCTGATGCTACACCTATGACAAACAATGCAATGCATAAGGCTAACACATTTGAACAAGTGGTGGAAGCCAACAACCTCCCAGAGGATGCTTTGTGGGTAGCCTCCTAATCCACACTAGATTAGGAAGCAACTATGTGACCAAGGTACTGCCTTAGCCTGAAATGTGCTAGGTGCCTGCCTAGCCTTTGCTTCTACATGCCATGCCTTTTTTTCTTTTGCTTGCATTGAATTTGTTTATGCATTTACATTTAGCCTGCTTGCTTAGATTATGCATCACTTCACTTTATTTATGCATTTATTTGCTTTTTTTACACATTTATCCACTTAGATTAACACATGAAAAATGTCAAAACCCATAAAAATCATAAAAATTAAAATTACAAAAACAAAAACTATTGCTCCAACTAGCCATGGCCTTAAACTGGCATCTACAGCTTGCCATGGCCTTAAGTTGGCATCTACAGCTTGGAATGGCCTAAAATTATCAATCCCCTTACCATGGCCTACATGGCTTGAAATGTTTCAAAACTAGTAGAATTAGGCCTAGAATGACCTTAAACTACCATTGTACCCTAGAACGGTCCTAAAATTATTGCTTTTAATTCTATCCTCATGGTTTGCTAAGGAATAAAACTAACATGCACATGGCTTGCTAAGGCCTAAAACTAGCACAAGCATGCTTACCTACCTAATGGCCTGCATACATACTTAGGTAAACTTTACCACATTATTTTTTCCATTTGTGCACATTAACTTTGTAAAGTAGTTGCCACTTGATGTTTTTCTAGTTGATTTTGTAGGAGGTTATAGAAACACAACATGGCTATGAATGAGCACACCTAGCATATAGTGCCACACATTGATCCAACAAGGTAAGCACTTGTTCTCCATGATGTTAAAACTGGCATAGCAGTCTGCTATAACTATAAACTAGCATAGCACATCTGCCATGATGCTAAAACTAGCATAACATTCATTTGCTACAATGCTAAAACTGGCACGATCTTTTGCCATGATGCTAAACTAGCACAACTCATCCTTGGATCATGACGTTAAACTACCACAACAATATTCATTTTCTATGATGCTAAACTAGCACAACATTCAGTAGCTATGATGCTAAACTAGAATGACATTTGTCGACTATGATGCTAAACTGGCACATAGTAGTCTACTAGGAATATAAACTAGCACACCATGGTCTACCAAGACCTTAAATTGGTTTTACCATCAATCATGCATAATTCCATGAGTAAGAGGGTAAAAATAATTCTAAATTCCCCTCCCCCACTCTTTTTTGCACCATGTGGATGGGGATACTATAGTCTGAGAATGGAAAACCTACCATTGGTTTTACCTTTGAAGCATTTGCAGCATTATGAACCCTTGTCATTTTGATGATTGTTTGAGCTCTTGCCGTTGCTTCAACCTTTGGAGCACTTGAAACATTATGGCCCCTCATCATTTTGCTGATTTTGTGAACTCTTGCCATTGGTTTAACATTTGGAGCATTTGCAGCATCATTGCCCCCTAGCATTTCACTAGCTCTGTAAGCACCTGCAACTAGTGTAGCCTTTGGAGCACTTGTATCATCATCACCCCTAGAATTTTTATTTTCATGTCATGTTTTTTGTGTTCCTTCTTATCTTCTCAGAGTTGTGTTTACAAGATGAAGCCCTGAGACAGTTGTGCAAAGATTCCTCTCATCGCAGTAGCAAGTCACCACATTGTTCTGATGTGCATAATTAGACTAGCCAAGCCTCTCAAGAGTGCACATCCCTACTACCCCATTATAGCCTACCCACATGCATTCCTATATCTGCATACCCTTGCATTCCCCTGCATAGTCAATGATTGCAAACCCCTCTAACACACATGTACTGTGAACACATGAAACACTTTTCAAGGCAAACTGTAGAACCTAAGGCAAGCATAACATCAGTTGTCTTGTGGGGAGCCTCTGTTGGCTAGTTGAAGCCTAGGAAGATATAACACAAGTCATCCTAGGGAGGAAGCACTTTTCCTACAGATGTAATGCAGTTTTGTAAGCATTAAAGCAAAGCCCATCTGATGGCATGTAGTCCACTTGATGGAAAGCACCCCATAGCTAGCATTTAGCAATATGTAGAACCCAAAGTAGGTTCATCCCATAGCAAAAATATAAAAATAAAAAATAAAAGAAATAAAAACATAAAAGAAAAAGATAAAAGAAAAAACTAAAATAAAGCAAAAAATAGAAAAGAGCAAAGGGGGAAAAGCATGTCCACAAGCAAATCAGCAAAGCTATAATTTTGCAATCGAATCCACACTAACTCTTTCATGAGCACTCTGATGAGAGGTAAACATTTTTAGAGGCAAGCTACCCTGGTGCGATGGTCATCATTAGCCATGTTGACTCTACATCCTACATCATGGTACCCTGTTTGCACTTCATCTCTCCTTTTACCCCTAGCAAGTTACCTATACCTTTTACTCCTAGCATACTACTATTTATAGCACTCTTGAGCATGGTGCAATGACATCCAATCAAGTATTGATGAACAATGTTGGTTCCAAGCTTGCTATGGTGTTTTGTCATTCTTTGTCGATGTCTCTTAGGCCACTCCTCCAAACATCAAAAAATAGGGGCCAAGGAAATACCACCAAATTTGGGTTACAATTTCTTAATTGTAAATTTACCTAAGTGTTAGCACAAGGTCACTTTCTGCAAATTTTTCTAAGTGCTGGGACTATGCTCCTCACTACCCTAGAGCATATTTAGCCTAGTGGAAAGCATAGTTATCTCAAAAGCTAATTTTCTGGCAATTTTGTCTAAGTGTCATCACAAAGCATGAAGTTGCAAATTTTTCTAAGTGTTGGGAGTACACTCTCCAGTGTCCTAGAGTATAGTCAGCTTAGTAGAGAGCATAGTCAACACCAAAGGACAAATTTGTAGATTTTTCTAAGTGTTAAGACAATAGCTATAGATTTTTATAAGTTATAAGACAAACATTGCAAAATTTTTGAAGTGCTGAGACTACGCTCTTCATTGCCCTGGAGTGTAGTTAAGCATAGTTAGTAGGGAGATCCAGTTTTGTAAAAATTTTCTAAGTGTTGAGACTACTTTCTCCACTACCCTCGAGTGTAGTCAACTGGAAGCAAGTTTTTTGTAAGTTTTGATAAGTGTTAGGACTATGCTTGACCTTATTGGAAGTGTAGTCAACCTTTTGTGGGAGTGTAGTTAGCACATAGCCACATTTTTGCAAAATTTTTTGAGTGTTGGACTAGGCTCTCCCTCAGTCCAAAGTGTAGTCAAGCGTGGTCTACCAAAATATTCTCCAAAGGCCTTGATAATGTAGCACTAGCATTCAACTTAGCTCTAACTCACCTCTAGTAAGAAAAATGCATTTTTTTACCCCTTTTGTGCCCAAAATTGTAACTATGCTCAACCCCATACAAGATAGTAGAGACCATAGTCCTAGAGTGTAGTCTCCAAAGTTACATTTTTTGCATTTTTTAGGTATAGTGCAATCCTCTTAGCACACCTACATGTAGTTGGGAGTGTAGTCATTGTCTCGTAGAGTCTAGTAGAGTACATTAGAGCATAACACTGCTAGCCTTAGTGGAACTCATAGTTGGGTGATAGCGTAGTCCTAACCATCCCCTCTACCACATGGTAGTTCCTTCACATTTCATGTTAAACCTAGCCCTATAGATACCCATGCCCTTAACATTTCTAGCATTGGAAAATTTGAGAATTAGGTGAGTTAGAAAATTCAAAGTCACATCAATGAAATAAGAAGAAAGACAAAAGTTGCATACTACCATAGCTCACCGTAGGACATCGCAGCCCATGATACACCATGGCGGCCAACCTGACAGATGTAGATACCCTGGTGAGCACCACTCTTTACAACTAGGCACCTCTGAGACTGTGACTATGATCTCCATTATGCCTATTATATATCATGTACCTTCTAACCCCTTTTGGTGTTAACTACGCTCAACCCCATCTGGGGTGGTGTTTTGCTTCTCTCTTTTGCATTTTCCACACTTTATTTTTATTTTTTACTACTTTGAGCACATAGTCATATTACAACTATATTTGGGCGATAGTCCTCACATGTTGGCACTTCTATTTTGTGCTAAAACCCTTGATTATGCTCATCCCCATTGACACCATTAACACCATTAACACTGCACGAACACTTAGCATAATTTTGCATTACATTTGGTAAGTCCCCATTTGATTGAAAAGACTATTTAGGGCACCCTGTCTATACCTCTAGTAGGCCCTCATGTAGACTTGGGGTTAGGCTGTGTGTCTATGAACCCCTCAATGTTCTAGCTGTTGACATTTTTAGTCACTACACTGACCACTTGTCTCAGTTGTGATGGGACAACAAAGAGGAGGAGAATTGAATGTCAGATCAATTTCCTAATGAACTCCTCTTTGCTAGGGCTATAACTAAATAAATTCTTATTGAAACCAATTGTACGATTACATTCTCACCTATTTTCTCACTCAAGAGATGCCACAAGAATGGAATTATAAGAAGAAATAATAGTTTCTTCACTAGGTAAGACGCTTTATGGAAATTAATGAACACCTTTATAAGGTGTGAGTTAATGGCCTAGCTTGTTGGTATGTTCTTGATGTTGATCAACTGTGCATTCTCTAAGATGCTCATGAGGGCCCTTGTGGGGGCCACTATGCTAGAAGATGCACGATCATTAAGATCCTCATGGTAAGATATTATTGGCTAACATTTTTTAGGGATGCTCACCACTTTATCTACTCTTGTGAATGCTACCAATGTGATGGTGAAATGATTGCTTGTATGAAGCAACCTCAGTAGTGGATTCAACCATTGGATCCCTTTAGTATTTTGGGCATTAACTTCATGGATTCCATCATACCCATGTTGAATGGAAATGTGAACATCATAGTCACTATTAACTATTATACAAATTGGGCAAAAGCTATAGCCATCATTGATTGCACAACTTCTACGACTGCTTAGCTTGCACAACAATATGTTGTAAATAGGTTTGAAGTGGCACATGTGCTTATTTCTAATAATGGTACTTATTTTGTAGGCACTACATTTTGGAAACTTATGCAATGCTTGGAGTTTGAACATAAATTAACAACACTATACCACCCCCAAGTCAACAGTCAAGCTAAGGTTACAAATAGGAAAATAAAGAAAATACAAACAAGAACCATTAGTAAATATAGAAGGGATTGTGCATGAAACTCAATGATGTCCTCTAGGCCTACTACTCCTCTTGGAAACTTCCTATCGGTTACTCTCCCTATGAGCTTGTGTATGGAAAGTTACCAACTCTTCCCATCCAAGCAGAGCTTTGTAAACTATTAATAACTTATGATCTTGATCTTAACCTAAGCCTAGCACAAAAGGAAAGATTAACGAGCCTCAACTTACAAGATGAGAACTAGTTGGTAGCCCTATCATCTAATGAGTTGCACAAGGCATTCAACAAACAATGACAGGATCTTAAAATAAGGAAAGGAAATTTTCAACTAGGAGATCGAATCCTCTACTAGAATTCAACACATGTACCATAAAGAACCAAGTTCCAAACGTTGTGCAAGGGGTCTTATATTATTTGTTGCAACCAAAAATTTGAACAATTGGAAAGCTAAGGATTCTTAGTTGCAAACAACCTTAACCTCGAATCCTGAGGGCCTTCGAGAAAAATGGAATTTAGGGTGTCCTAGAAAGTCTGATAGATCATCTAAGGACTTGGGGGGGGGGTTGGGTGCAAAAGGGGTTGTGAAAAAATGTAAAAATTGTAGATCTAAGAAATCAAACTGAATACAAATTACACAAAAAATGAAACTATAAAATTTATTAAATAAATACAAAATGAGTTTATAGGTGTGTACAAAATTTGTGTCTAACAGGAGCATAAGGGAGGTTCACTTGCATGGGGGTTTAGAGCCCATTAAAGCCAAGAGCAACTCCATGATCCAATATCTTGGCCACTCCTGATGCTATCAAACCTCCTTTGCCACCACTCCAGATCTACAATGTTGGTCATTGCTAGGGTTGAGAAATTTAAAGGAGTTGCCAAAATGCTTCACATTGGGATTTGGTAATTCTTAGGATTAGTGTTGACACCTAGGGCTCACAAATCCTAAGGAGGGTAATAGAAGTAATAAGGTTATAATGGTTCTATGTTGGTAGGCCCCAAGAAACTGTGTTTCTACTAGGTAGCAAATGCTCTTGAATGCTAAAGATGCCAAATGCTCAGAAATGCAAAAAATTTGGAACCTTGAAGTGGTGCATGGATTTGGTTTTTATAGGTTTTCTTGGCCTTGATTGGGGCTACAAATTAGCTACAAATTTCTGACATATTGGTTGCAAATTGCTACCATGTTTACGAGGTAAGCATCCAAAATCTAGGAGGTTATCATATTTGGAAAGTTTCATGCCCCCATGACCATTCTATTTATCAAAAATAGTAACAGGGGTACAGCTTCCACACTGGGCCTTTAACCTTCCTTGCTAGAGTGTCTGGTCAATGCTGAAGTGCATGAAGTATCAAAATATGATTCTTGCCACTTCCACACTAGGGGGCAGGTATCAACATTGAGGGAGGATGAAAACTTCAATGATGGGGGTGAAGCCAAATCCCTCTATGTTAAGCATTACTTTTTTCCACACTAGGGATAGGTGAGATCTACCTCCCTACATTCCTCCATGTTGGTTTTGACTCCTCTACACTAAGGGTAGGTGACATAAATTCATCTATGTTGGAAGTAGGTGAGATCTATCCCCTACAGGTGTTTCTAGAGTAAAGAAGTTACAACCCTCATAAAACTCATTAATGTTCCATTTTGGGAATTCCAAAAGGAATTTTTGACCCCCAAAGCCTAAATATAGATAATACATAACCTTTTTCACTTTGGAAATAAGGCTTTGACCACTTATGAGGCATTTTTTCAGTACCAAAAGTATGAAATCCATGAGATTGAACCTCATGGGTTATAATCTTTATGTTTGCAATGAAGTTTTGCCTAAGGTTTCATGGGGTGAGGGCTATATAATGAAAAAATGGTTACAACATGAAAATTTTGGTGGTGTTTCAATGGCTTCTCTTTGTTGGTGTTTGGAGGATTGAGCTAAGGGACACCAAAAAAGAATACAAAACACCACTATAGGTCATGATGGAGTAAGGCCATGATGAAAAAATGATAATGAGGTCATGAAGAAATGGTTGTGAGGGCTAACAGTGCATTCCAAGTGTTGGAACCATGGTTATAGTACTACATCAACACATAGATCAATTGATTTAACATTGGCACTTCATGTTTTGAAGTGTGGTTCACTTAGCAAAAATGTTTGAGGAAACATCACATCTCTCTAAGGTTTCTTTGGACATTAGGCTCCTTCCTTTACATTTTGGAGCCATAGGTTTGACTCTTTGGTTATTTTCGTTGGCAATTTGTGTCCCCATTTTTTTTGTGGTGAAACCCTCATTGGGTTTCATTGTCAAAGCCATGTTTGATATTGTTTTCTTATTGAGTGAGTTGTATTACACTAAATGGACTTGGGGGTTTTCCCATTAGATGAGATGTGTTATGTTTGATGGGCTTAGTGCTTTTCCATTGAATGAGGTGTGTTACATTCAAGTGGACTTGGAAATGGAGCATGATGAAGGAATGTCATATGATCATAATGCATGGACATTGACATAGGTTAACATTGTTTCCCAAGATATGGAAGGTTATACTTAGGTTATGGGGATGGGCTCAAGGAGTGATGTTAGAGGGAGGGTGATGAATATGAGGTAAGCACTCTTAGTAGGACCAACCCACTGAATCTTGTGCATTAAGGTCACGTGGTGACTTGTTTCTATGATGAGTTACATCTCTGTGATGATTCCCAAGCATTACCTTGGAAACATAACTTCAAGAAGATAAGGAAACTAAGCAAAGAAAGAATGCTATAATATTACTATGCATATAGGCCATACAAAGAATAGAAAAAAAAGCCACCCTAGTCACCAATGCTACTAGTTTAAGGCTTTGGTAGGCCTTGGTACCAATTTAAGATCATAGTGGACTATGTTGCTGATTTAAGGCCTTGACAGGTCATGGTAAAGTAGATTTGCTTGTTGATGGTTGTTGATATCATGGTTTCTATAGGCTACATGTAGGTCACATGTAATAAGGCTTTAGATAAGAATGGTTGATCAATTTGGGCAACTCATTCCCATCCATGTCTATGATCCTAAATGCTACATTATCGTAGGCTCTGGTAATAAGGAACAATCCTTCTTGGTTGGATGAGGATTTATTCACATGCTCATGGATGGATTTGAGAACTAGGTCATCCTTCTTGATCTTACACTTGGTCAAGTTATGATGGCATTGCTATTTCAACCTCTCTTGATAGTGCTCAACATGGGTAAGAACTTGCATACATTACTCCTCCATGGAGTCTAGGTCTATTGTCCACAACTCCTTACTTTGTTCATCATTGATAAAGTTGGTTAAGGTTACTTGAAGTGATGGTAGATGCAATTCAAGAGGTAAAATAGCTTCAGAACCATAAACCAAGCTACAAGGTGTTACACTAGTTTCCATACGATAAGTTGTATGATAGGCCCAAAGTGCATGAACAAACTACTTATACCATTTTTACTTACTGTTGTTGAGCATCTTCTTGAGTAAGTTGATGATGGCGTTATTGCTTGCTTTTGCTTGTCCATTAGCTTGAGGGTAATAACGCAATGAGAAAGAATGCTTAATGCCTAGGTTGTGATAGAAATCCTTTGTTTCTTGGCTATTAAATTATTGTCCATTGTTTGTAACTATGGTCATGGGTATGCCAAAATAGGCTACAATGTTATCCAAGATGAATTTACAGACTTGTTTAGATGTAGTCTTCCTTAGGGGAATAACTTCAACCCACTTAGTAAAATATTCGGTTCTGATGATGATGAAGCTATGTCTTGTAGAAGACTTAGGCATTATAGGCCCAATGATATCCAAACCCCATCATTGAAATAGCTAGGTTATCTGAGTGGTATGCAATTAAGTTAGTGGTACATGTGTAAGGTTGCTATGCCATTGGCACATGTCACAGTGCTTAATATTTTGCAGGTAGTTGCTTTTCATATGGGGCTAGTAGTAGCATAATTGTCTAATCTTAGTAGTCATAGCTCTAGGTCCTATATGTACCCCAAAAATACCCTTGTGAACCTACTATAGGATTGTTCTAGCTTTAGCTTTACCCAAGTACTTTAGTAATATGTCATTGTAGGATCATCAAGATAATGTCTTATTGCCTACCATGACATACTATTTTGATCATTTACATATAATGTCCTTTTGAGTAGTAGTTAGGCATTATGAGGATTGATCATGCATAAGGTAAAATTTAATATCATCATAAGATTCCATGACAGGAGTAGTATGAACTACAACCATAAAGGTATCCTTAGCACTTTGCGTGATGGGGATAGCATAGTCCATCGTTAGGGTGGACAACTTACTAAACACATCTATCATCACACTAAGGGCTAATTTTGCAATTACATTAGCTATGACGCTCTCATTTTGGGGTATGTGTTGGATATCAAAATCTGTAATTTGTTGTAACAATTGCTTCCCTAGGTCATAGTAAGGTTGTAAATGCTTGACTTTATATGCATAGACCTCAGTCACTTGGTTAACCATAGGTTGGAAATCACCTTTAATCATTAATTTCTTGATTCTTATGTCACTAGCTATCATCATTCCTTTGATTAAACCTTCATACTTCACTATGTTGATGGCACATGAAAACTCAAAACAATAGGCAAGGATCAAATTTCACCAAATGGAAATGTTATGATGGTAGTAACACTGGCCTCATTGGTAGCTGAAGCTTCATCAAAGTGCATGAACACCTCATAGCCCTTAGGCACTTGGCTAATGGTGTTAATATGTTCATCAGGAAACTTAGTATCTATGGTTGTATGTTCATCAATAGGTGAAATAGTGAGTTGTATGACTATAGCTTGACCTTTTGTTGAGGACTAATAGATGTCACAAAGGTCAAAATCCACAATTATGGCTTTCCATTGGGTTATATGACTACTTTTTAAAATGTTGGTCATTATGTCTTTGAGCATGTTATCTTTGCAAATGACATTGACTTGGCTCCTAAGGAGGTAAAGGCTCCACTTCTTCAATGAGAAGATTAGTTCTAGACAATTCTTCTCCACTTTAGTGTATTGGGTCTTGTGGGTAACTAATGCATGGCTAAGGTAGTTTACTAACATCTCTACTTCATCATCATATTTCTGATAGAGAAGAGAGACGATGGACGTTTTAAAGATAGCATGGTAGAGGTAAAATAGTTTACCTTCTTATGGAGGATAGGTTGTTGGTAATTGTGACAACTCTTACTTAAGGTTTTCAAAGGCCTGCTAGCATTAAGCCATCCACTCATAGTGAATCCCTTTCTTAAGCAAGTGTTGCATGGGTTGTAACTTATCTATAAGCTTAGCGATAAACCTACAAATAAATTGTAATATACCTTGTAATCCCTAAAGCTCTTTAAGGTTGATAGGCACTACTAATTTGGATATGGCATTAAACTTATTAGGATTAACAAAAATCCTTGCTTCAGACACTACAAAGTTAAGCATCTTATCAATTTTGATATCAAAGATACACTACTTAGGATTAAGTCTAAGTTTGAACTTAAGGAATCACTTAAGTACAAGATCTAGGTCATTAACATAGTCACTAATCACTTTGGACTTAATGACTATATCATCTATGTAATAATTGAGAAAACCTAGCATATAATCACTAAAGATATAGATCATGACTCTCTAGTACATTGCTTCCATGTTCTTAAGGCCAAAGGACATCATTGTATAGCAAAAGATACCCTAAGGGGTCATGAAGGTTGTGCTAAGTTGGTGCTCCAGGTTTATCCTAATTTGGTTGTCTCCCGAGAATCCATCCATAAAGGACAATAAGGCATGTCCAACTATAGCATTGGTAAGTTGATTAATACTAGGTAAAGGAAAGTCATCCTTGATGATCACTTTATTTAGGTCTCAGAAATCGATGAAAATACTAATACTTCCATTTTTCTTAGGGACTACCACTACGTTACACACCCATTTTGCATAGTCAAAAGCTTAGATGAACCCTTCTTGGTAGAGTTTTGAGATTTCAGCACAAACTGCTAAGGCTAAATCAGGTCTAATATTGCACACTTTTTACTTAATTGGTCTAATTCTAGTGTCTAGTATGATGTTGTGTTGTACTAGGCATATGTCTAGGCCTAACATATCTTCATATGACCAAGTGAAAGCCTTAATATTTCCCTGTAGGACCTTGGTTATGTCTTCAGCTTATTGAGGTTCCAATGAGGAACTTAGTTTTAGTGTTTTCTCCTTACCACTGTGTTGTGACAAGAACCTCAACCAGAGGATCTGTAGTTATGTCTCCCGCCTCTAGGTCAAGGGTTTTGATTAGGTTTTCAAGCCATTCTAGAGGTTTCTCTATTGAGATTATGCAATCGACAAGACTCTTAGGCTCAAGATCTATGCAATCAGGGTCAATATACCATTCTACATCATGATGGGGTTCATGTAGGCACAAAGGAAAATTGATCTACTTCCAAGTACTCATACTTTAATCCTACATGTCAACCAAAAGAATATTAAGTGTCATCTTTGTAGAAGTAAATAAACAATGCTAAAATGTTGTAAAATTATGCAAATACATGTTATTATAATGCAAACAAGGTCATCCAAGGCTATGAATATAGTAGAAATAAACAAAAAAATTGCAACAAGGGCCAAATAAAGGTCAAACAAAGGGAAGTACAAGAAATAAGGCTACACATGGTCAACAAAGGTCATGGTTTTTTCCTAGTTTAAGGCCATAGTTGACCATGATCCTACTTTAAAGTCTTAATAGACTATGATCACATGCTATCAAATTGTGGTTAGGGAAGGTGAAGCTCCACATCCAATGCCAATCAAAGGCTAGACAAGGATATATAAGGTTATAGTTTAGAGAATCTAGGGCTAACATATTAAGATAGGAAGTAGTAGAGGGGTTGAATAAGGTTAACAATGCATAAAAGGTCATGATTTGATAAGACAAGGCCCTAAATAAGGCAAAGTGGAATATATATGGTGAATCTTGGTCAAAACATGGTAAAAAAGGGTTAGATTCTACTAATTTTAGGCCTTAGTGGACCATGGATCAAGGCTAAAAGGGTCATGTACTAGTTTGAGCATTAATCAAGGTTTTTCTAGGCAATTTGGGCTAAAAAAGTAAGGGTTTTAAAGATTCCATGCTGGACCCCCTCTATTTCCATGGTAGCCAGCATGGAAGGGGTGATCCCTAGCATGGATGAAACATCCAAAGGATTTTCAAGGCTTATTTTAACTAAATTTTGACTCCTGGTGGCTTGTATGTCACTGTAGTTGATTAAGGAAGGGAATAGGCTACTTTTGAGAATTGTTTCAACCCTTGGAACTCCCCTTTTGAGCTTAAAAGTGTCTTCTATGCTAGTTCCACACTGGTCAACATGGAGCCACTATAGAGACTAATGAAAACATGTTGTATGACATCCAAAGGATCCAAATTGGGGTCTTGAGGCCTTCCTAAGATAACACAAGTCTAGATTTTTCAAAATTGAACATTTCAAAGATCAAGAAAGGTCAAAAGTTAGGTCTTAAAGTTACACACTTTATCTCCATGCTAGCCATCATGGATGGAAGGGGGCTTAGCATAAATACTTTAAATCTAGGCTAAAATAGGATCAAATAGGATTGCATGGATAACCTAAACTAAGATTTGGTAGTTGTGCATCTCTTGACAATATTTTTAGGTCATCTAGATGATGTTTTGAGTGTTAAAAAAAATTGAAGTAGTTTCCACAATGGATCCATGCTAGCTAGTGTGGAGAGGAGGTGGGACTCTTACTTTTTTATCTTAGGATGGTCTGGAGAGAAAATCAACTAGGTTTCCAAGACCCTAGGGTTGTAAACTATGATTTCCCAAATTTTGGTCAATTTTAGTTATGTTTAGAGGTTGTTTGAGGCCATGCAAGGATACACCCCCCTTGATCCATGCTAGGGGAGGGGGGGTTCACGCCAACATGGAGGATAGAATTTGATGAGTTTTAAGGGCTAAAGAAAGGTCAAGCTAGAGTAATCTTAAGGCTATGGGATCCTAGGCTTCGCCAATGTAGGTTTTTGGCCTCTTGAGATATTAACATGCTATCAAAAGGGGCAAAGCAACCCTTTCACATTGGCTCGACATTGGCTCATGTGAAAGAAGGGGTGCCTAGCATGGATAGATCAAAAATCTTAGATCTAGGCATATTTTGACCATAATTAACCATGCATGCTAGCTTCTAGGATCACTAGTGTAAAGAGTTAGGATTTATAGTTAAAATCTAGTAATTTTTAGGGTTCCTAAGTGGTTTCTTGAGTTACCCCCTTGGATTCATGCTAGGTCCACATTGGCTAGTGTGGAGGACCTTAGAGGATGGAGTTTTTACATTTTTTTAAACATGTCTTAAACATGCATGTCTATTTCTAGGGTCACTAGTGTTGATAGCTCAGGGTCAATGTCAGAATTTAGTAATTTTGAAGGTTGCTAGGTAGTTTTTGGGGTCAACCCTCTTGTTCCATGTTGGCTCCATGTTGGTCAACATGGATCTAGTGTTAAGGATTAGAGGAAAGTAGTTTTTGATTATTTTCTATTAATTTTGTCTGTGCTTGTTGATTACTGGGATCACTGGTCTTGATTATTAGAGTCTAAGGTCAAAACTAGATAATTTTGAGGGTTCCATGAGGGTTTTAAGCATACCTCTTTAGTTCCATGTTGGCTTTATATTGGCCAGCATGGAACATGTGTAGAATACCTTAGGAGGTTGCTTTATGGCTATTTTGTGTTGAAGTTTTGAAGTCTTGTAGCTCTTGGACATGTGGATAGGGTTGTAGGGTAAGTAAAGGTTAGTTTTACATTATTTTGATGCATCTATGATTTTCCATGAATCTTCTTAGCTACATCCATGTTGGCTCCACATTGGCCAACATGGAAAAGAAGGGTGCTTAGTATGGAGGCTAAGAAACTCATGAAAATTGATCATTTTTGACAAGTTTCAGCTATTGGAACCTCTAGGAAGGTTGGGTTGTTGATAGGAGTCCTTTCGGAAGAAACTATTAAGAGTTTTGGCTATCCCCTCTTCCAACCATGTTGGCTAGACACTAGCCAATATGGATACAATCTTTCCGTAGTGTGGATGAACTTAGAGTCAAGTTTTGGACCCCTTTTGATAAGTTTTGACTAGGTTTCAATGCTACTAGGGCTATACAGGATCGAGGGTCTTGATTCAGTGTCAAAATTGATTATTTTGAAGGCTCTTGGGTGTCCATGTAATCATATCCCACTTTCTTCATGCTGGAAAGGGTGGCCCCAATGTGGAAGGGAGGGGGTAATGACATTTTACCATCTTTGACTAATTTTGTGACATTTGAAGGCTCTAAGAGACTTTGGCAAGGTTTGGAGGTCACTAGGGTAGGTCATTGGGCTATTTATGATTATAGAAAATGTTATAATAGATACCCCAAGATATCCACACTAGCCAGCATGGAGAGGGGGGTTCACTAGTAAGGAGAAGCTTCAAGGATGGAAATTGACTTGAACTTTTATTATTATTGACTACCAGAGGTCATGGGGAAGCATAGAAGCTATCAAGATGAAATTTATGGTTAGTTAGGTCTTGGATAAGGGTTTTATGTCATATCCCCTAAGCCTCCACACTGGCTCCATATTGGGCAATGTGGAGGGAGGGTTCACCAACATGGGAATGGATGCATATGTGAAATCAACTTGTTTTGAGATGAAAGTAGGCTCTTAGAGGCTATGAAGGAGTGTTAGAGTTGAAAAATGATAACTAGGTAGTCGATCTTGGTTATTTGATGTTAACCCCCACTCATCCATGTTGGCTCCATGCTAGCTAATGTGGAGAAAGCCCTCCTTAGCATGGAAGCAATGGATCTACAAGTATTATGCACTTTCAACTAGGTTTTCCAAGGTTTTGGGATTGTTAGAGGTGACTTGAGGGGTCCTAGGTTATGTGGACCCACTCCAGGGGTTAGATCTAGGTGTGATGAGTAATGGGAGGTAAGAATGGATATCACCCCCTAGCTCCACATTGGGCCATGTTGCCCCAACATGGAAACCCAAAGTATCTAGTTTTGGCAAGGTTTAATGCCCTTTTGAAGCCTAAGGTTGAATGAGGTAGGTTACAACTGCTAAAAGTGGTAAGGGAGCTAGCTTTTATGGCTTTTAAGAGGGGGGATGCATGTGTCCATGTTGGATCCAGGTTACCTTATGTGGATGCATTGGGGTTAAGGCTAGAACATAACTTTTGATGTTCCAAGGGGTCAAAACCCTAGTAATGATGGAGTTGTGGGTTTTAAAACACAATGTATGAGGGTGTATGGTGGGGTCCATAGCCCAAAATTTTAAAAATATAGAAAAGTAAACATTAAGTATTAGTTCCCCTTCCACTCTCAGTGTAGAGAATACATTTCCCCTCTCACTTTAGTGCCCTTTGAGTTCTAATGCACTAAATTAGCAATGGGGGTGAAAGTGGAAGTGCTTAGGTTTAGTTTTTGATTTTATGTTTAATTTACTTCAAAAATCTACCACAATTCTCATCTCAACACCCAACACATTAGAGAAGTTTTTTGGAAACATCATCTACTTTCAACATTGAAGCATCAAAGCTTTCCCCTAGCCAATGTAGAGGCCCTAGTCTCTTCAATTCTCAAACTTCTACAACATTGATGCCATCAAGATGAAGAAACATGGAGGTGGCAAGAAGAACTCCATGGCTTTAGGAGGTGAATAAGGTTTCCTAGAACCTTTCTAGGCTACCTAGACTTTCATCAATTCAACCTTCCTCTTCAATAACTCCCAAGTATGCCATTCTAACTATTTTTTTAGAGTTTTCCTAGTCACTTTGTGCATTTTCTAGGTAGGAAAACGTCATTTTCTTCCAATCTATGTAAGGAGGGTTGATGAAATTAAATTTTGGAAAAATCATACCACATACTTTTATCATTTCTACGTAGATCTATGACTTTTTAGTTTTTCAAGCTTTGATATGTTTGATTGTTAAAATAGGCTTGCTTTTTTGTGTGCTTTTTTCTAAAAAATTGGGAGTGGAGCTGTTTTTGTTAGATCTAGGTTGATACTCTTGTTAAAATTAAATTATAACAAAATCCTACCCCTATTTTTATGTGTTATTATTTGGTTTTAATTTTATTTTTCTATTTAGGCTTCAATTCATGGCTATACTAAATTAGTTTTTACAAATTTTGTGTTTCTAAATGCTTTTTTGATGAAAAAAGCAAGAAAAGTTTTGGATTTTTAATTAAGAAAATGGATAAGTTTTGGAAAAATATAAGGTTATGGGTTTTTATGATTAGATTTAAGCTTTACATTGGTTGTGGTCTCATTTGATTTGGAGTTATAATGAGGAAGTTATGGTTGTTTCAATTAGGTTGTGTTATTAGGGCTTGTGTCATTTTTTAAATTTTCATCCAAGTTCAAGAATTTTTTTGAATAAACGAAAATGGTTTTGTATTGTTTCTAGGTGTGGGTGTGTATAGCTCGATTTAAAGTTTCAAATGGTAGTAGAATACTCTATCTTGAGCTCAAACAAATTTTTAATGAATTTTTTACCAACCCTGTGTAGAAGGGGGTTTATGTTGATAGCTATGGTTGTGAAAATCTGGCTATGGCTCATGTAAAATTGGTTGTATTCTTAGTTATACTATATATTACTAAAACGCTTGTGATTTCAAGATTCTTTTAGTGGTGGAATCACTAAGATTTGAGCTTTGAGAGATTTTTTAATGAATTTTTAACTATGACTATGGTAATTAGGCTTAATTTTGGTTGTAGCATTTTATCCCTTGGAGATGGATGTTATTAACATGCTTAGAGATTCCTCTTGATAACTTCCATTTCTTTGGGAATGCCCAAATATGTAAACTACGCTCTAAAGTTGATTTCATGAGAAATAGAGATTTTTACTATTTTTAGTAGGCTTTTTCCTATGGCCATTTTTTCTAAGTTTTAGTGCTTTTTCTAAATTAATGTATGGTTTGGACTAAGGAATAACTTTGGATATGATGTTTAGGTTGTAATATTTTGACTATGATGTTTTGGCTATAACTAGTTTAATGGCTATGATTTTTGTAAACTAGTTGTTGTCGAATCTCTAAATGAATTTTGACAAACACTTTAGAGTTTTTTATAGGGGATAATTTCATTGCTAACTAAGGTGTTTTATGAAATTCACAAGGAAATTATAAGCATGGAAACATAATGGTAACAATGCCTATATTTTCCCCTTGTAGGGTCCTACTGAAGTCGATACTCATCATAGTTCAGTTGATCAGTATCCTATGTTGTATCACCCAACCCAACACCAACACCCCTATCTAACATGGTCTTGGAGAAGGGGTCACTATGGTTCTATTTAGGGGTAAGAAAATTCTTTGCCTACCTTTTGTAGAACTTTTTTGTGATGATGTGGTCACACTTGTCTATAGAGGTGGTTAGGGTCATAGTGGAGACCCTGCTACTTGGGTCTACATACTTGGTTTCTTGGTTTGTAACCGATGATCCAAAGACTAGAGTAGTAGGAGAGCTAGTGGAGATGAAGGACATCATTGGTACACATTACCTCTTAGACATCTAGAAGATGCCAAAGTATTCTGAATACAACATCAATAATACTTTGATGTTGGCACAAAGAGCCCACTCCCTATTGTGGAATCCTTCATTCACCATGTATTGATTACAATGGTAAGCATGGATATCATAGGTTTTAATTTTTTAGCTTTATTTAATTTGGTCATATTTTCTAACTTGTCAATTTCACACATATCTTGTAGGTACAGGGTTAATGATCAAGGCTTCATCAAGAATGATTAAATATTGGTAGTAGCTCACATCGCATTAAGTGAATTCACCAAAGGCCCCAAGATCACACATGTCATTTTCAAATAGTTAAGGGGAAATTTGATGAATATGCTACTAGATTTAACCTTGTTTATAAGAAGTGTGTGGCTTCCAAGATAGTGCACAGTTGGTGGGTGGTCCCCAAGGCCATCAAAGATATGGGTCTCACTACTGGGAGCCCCGAACAAGCTTCATTGAGTAAGAAGAAGAAAGGTAAGAAAAATAATGATTTTCTATGTTATTTATAAGGTTTTATGGCCATATTGGTCTTAAGTATTCTATGGTCTAAACGTAGCTGTACTGATGCTAAGCATTTATTTTTGTCTTACATGACTGATGAGTGGCGAGGTACCCCTACACTCAACCATACGAAACGAGCGTCGCACATGCGATCCGGTCGAACTCCGCAGACGGACTAGTTGTGGTATCTAGATAGTTAGCCTTAGGTCGCAGTTTGCTGTCTTCCCATCTAGACTAGTTTTGCATATGTCATGTATGGTTTAGTCTAGATGAGGTGTATGATGTGTTCCTAATCTAATGCTACTCCTGAAGGCGGTGGAAAATAATACTAACTAAGCTAAGCTAAGAGGAAAAGGTCAGAAAATCTAATCTAGCCTAAGTGCGATGAGTAACCGATTCCTTAACTAGCCATACACACTCGTAGATGCTCGTAGTCAAGTCGTACTTACACCGCGCTATGAAAGCAATAAATAACATTAAATAAATAACAATAAATAAACTAAGTGAATGCTACAATGATGAAGTAATCTCGATCTTTATTGCTAGTCATGTGCGTGTCCAAGTACGGCACACTCGAATAAAGACACCGTACAATCACATTCACCACACTGCGGGTAGACACAGGAAAAGTCTAACTCTGGAGGGATCAAATTGCCAGAGCTTCGCTACACTAAAACTGGGATGTGGAGTAAGGGAGAGCCGCCTCTTATTTATAGAAATTGCAGTTGACTGCGATATCGTGTACGCGATATCTCAGGGAAGGACGCGATATGCAATATCGCGGCCGACGCAAACCGCGTCTCATCATATCCCCATGACTGAATGAAAACTCGTCCTCGAGTTAAAGTGAGAACAAGCTACATTGATTATATAGTGGATAGATATGGGATTATTAGATGGAAAAAATGGGATGATGCCGTAGTGTGGGAAGAAAACAAAACAAAGACACAACACATAGAATATTTACAAAAATTTGGAACTCATGTAGTTCCTGGTGGCGATGACTCCTCCATAGATGTCTTTCCATTTTCTTGTGCTCCAGGTCTGGGATTTGCTAGCATTGAAGTACAACCTAGAGTTTCTCCTCTTGTAAGGCCTTGAGTGCCTTGGCATGCATGTAAGTTTGCACTTGTGCCATAGAGGCAACCCAGAAAGCCTTCTCTTTTTCTTCTACCACCCTTTTATTCTCTGTCAATAGTTTATTAAGTTGCTCAATTCTGAAAGTGTCCAGCTAGTTCTGAGCAACCTTTGGCCATGTATTCGAAAGGTTTAATACTTCCAGAATGGCTTGAACAGAGAAATCAATAGTCACACCACAATTTTTAACTATGGTGCCTTCTTCTTTGTTGTGCCAAAATTGGTACATTTCCCCTAAGTACCAGGCACTGCTTTCAGAGAGGGTATCTCCTGCTTCTGCCTATCCAAACCGTACGGTAGGAGGGTCTTCTTGATGAAAGTTGAATGATTGTTCCTCCTGTTCTGCATGTTGTCTAGTAGGATCATGTCTTCCACCTCTCTGAGATCATGTGATCGCACCTTGAGCAGGACCTTCCTGTTGTCTGCATTTCGGGGCCATCTGCAATCACACGGGACCAATCGTTAGTAAGGTTGTTACCAAAGTTAGGTTATACCTTACTGCTTGCCTTAATAGATTTACTTTATTTTCATGTGACATTAATTATTGGAAGAACATGTCCCTGAAAGATTATAATGTTGAGTCCTCTTTGCTTAGGTGGTTTCCCAATATAATTTTCTGGTATAGCTAAGGGAAGGAAATTGTTTTTGACACATTTTATTCTTAATTTTAGAACTAATTACCCTTAAATATTTCCTTTGGGTGATGATGAATTTCAAAAAATTTATGCACTATTCGGCATGTACAAAAAATTTATATGCTATTCAGCATGTACCCTCTCCCCCACGACTAAGCTAAATACTCTGGGTTCAAATAGGTTCAAACGGAATGAAATTCAGAGTACCAGCGAGCGAGTTATGGATATGAAAGCAAGGGACACGCAATTGCAAGTAGTAGAGAGAAATTTGAAAAACTTCCCCTGCATTGATTAGCACCGGGGGGTCATGTATATATTGAAGTGAGGGCACTTAGAGAATGTACCGAATGTTTTTTATATGTTTTTGAAATTAAACATTGTAAACTAAGGCCATCTGAATGATTGGTAAAGGATTCTAGGGTAATTCAACTAGTTAGGAAGGCATGAAAATTATGATGGTGTCCAATTTATCAATAAGGACCTCAGATGGTAGGGAAAAAGGCTATGTGATGGTAATAAGGGAAAGAAAATCAATTGAAAAATTAAGCTGAGGGTAAGAGATTATGTGTTCTAGCTAGAGAATTAATGAAGATTACAACAAAATTACACAAGTGGGTCCTCCCCAAAGTAGGTTTCAACCTATTATGCCCTTGTGTAATCACACTTAAAGTGTCCGTGGGCACTAGAAGGGTTAAATGTAATCTGCACTAACTCCACAAAACACACACATGTAAATATCACCGGAATGAGATGAAAATTCTATGCTACACAAGACATGAGCTACAATTACACGAACAGTGAGATGAGACGGAGTAGAGAAAGGGATCGTAGAGATCGGGACATGAGGTATCTAACTCAGGGTACAATGAATCCTGCGTGTAAAGCATGGTTAATGTGTCATTAACCCATCGTTCCAAGATCAGGACCAAGTCCATCCTTCTAAACAGTGACATCGCATTGTTTCATCCCATGATGAACAACTATGAGAGTACCATAACAACAAGGCGTACGATCACTTGGCGTTTAGTACAAGGGAGGAGTTATTTTTGTTTTATGGCACTTCCTTCTCTTTTTTTTTTGTCTCTTTTTCACTTTACTAACTCCAGAGAAGCTGCCAACCTTCAGGCATGGGTGCATGTCTTTCCAGTGGGACTCCCTAGAACAACTTTTGATGTTCAAGTGCCCTTTTGATTACTCTTAGTACAACCAAGTTGCATGATAACACCCACAGATGACACCAAGGAGAATCCACAAGTCCCCTTGATGTCACACCCTAATCATTCCCTCTTGGTCCATCCTTCTTCAGTCTGGGTACAATGAACACAAAATTAATTTTAAGTTTTAGAAATTTCAAGAATATCACTGTACCCCAGAACAAACCCTCTTTATTTATAGAGTGGATGAGTGGATGAAATGGGCTTATGGTTCCATATAATTGATCACTCATGACTTAATAACATAAAACACATCTCAACCAACGATCCACATGAGTGTTTCATTCGTAGATGAGATTACTTACAACAAACATGAAAATACAAACACACAAAAAGATAAAACAAAAAAGTTAAAAGATGAAAAACTAGGAAACAAAAAGTTGCAAAATTAAAGAAAATTAAAAACATTTATTAATCCTGCTTGTTACTGAAATGGGGGATATCCCCCATAACTAAAC